>JAMQGT020003596.1:0-15304 GCA_024447675.2 Pterophyllum scalare | reverse complement strand
TTACATAATCGGCTTCTCCCCCTTTGAAGACCTGCCACACATGTAATAACTTGTATTCTGTATATGAAATATGCAGTACACACAAATGGCATGTTTTTGTATAAATTTGTGCTGTTATCAGGATGACCTTCAGAATATAAGGTTGCTTTACATATGCTGACCTATACAGCATTATTCTTTCTTCATGAGCAGACTTCCACTGTGACTTAACCTGGGCTTCCTCCACAAAAGCACTTTTTATTTACAGTATCTGCCTAAAGTTAATGTTGCGGAAAATATATACCACTGGGATATGGAATCTCTTCATAACCACTTTTATCATGCTCTGAAAGAAACAGTGTCATTCTTTGGTTCACTGACTAAAGTTAGCCTCTCTGCCTCCCACTGGCCTTTAGAAACCATCCAGTCAATTCACTGACCCATACTGAATTACTTCTCTCAGTGCACGCTAAACCCTGTGGACAGTTTCAGACTCACACCACATTTCTTGAATAATAAGACTCGTTTTACACAGCAGTACACAGTTTAAGTACAACTTTTATTAATACTGGAATCATCACAGTGCGTTTTGTTACATTAGCAGTGACTAAAGTTAACAAAAAAAAAGGGTAAATATTACAAAAAGGAAGACCGAAAAGAAATCTTGACCTGCAGCGACAGAGGCGAAACAAACTTAGAAATCAATTCACAATAAATAAAAGGGAAAAAAGCAGACTTGAGGGGGAGTAAGAGAGAGAAAGACAAGAGCCACAGTGCCTGCAGGGCTACTCGGGAGGGAAGAGAGGAGCAAAGAGACTGGTTTGTACGAGAGAAGAAGCAGGTGTTGACTCGCTCACAACATTATTATTATTATTATTATTATTTGAAAGGAAGAAAAAAAAGCCCCTTAGAAAATGCCTCAGTGGTGACTTTTGTAGAGATTTCATTGTGAGTTCGGATGTCGGCTGTCGGGAAAGAAGAAAGAGAGCAGGTGAGCCAGAAACGCTGCTGAGAACTGGAGCAGAGACACCGAGACATTCAACTCAGTTACAGTGACAGTGGCACCAGGAGGCCACTCCGGTCACTCTGTGCTGCACGGCTGCATGACAGGAGGTTGCAATGAGTTACATCAGGATCCCATAGAGGACTTCAGTGGACCCTCGTGCAGCTTCTGAGAATCAACCTTAGTCATGTTTGCTTCAGACGTGTGTGTGTGTGTCTGTGTGTGTATACCTTCAGTATTAGACAGCAGGAAGGACTGACAGATTGTGTGTGGGAGGTGGAAGGGAGGAACAGTAGGGGTTTTAACCATCTCTCCTTGTGCAACATACATAATCACACTCTTACACGCACACATGCAAGTACACAGTTCAATATAACTTGGGCAGATGGCTTAAAGAGTGGGTTGCATATAGAGCAACCCAAAACTTCTTTTTGTCTGATCAAAAATACAAAACAATCTGTTCTCCAATGGCCAGCATTGTGGTTTTCTTACTTGGATCAGTCAGCAAGAAAGAGCATTATGTTCTTTTTGATGAGCCTGTTTCAAATGTTTTCAAATCTTATGTGAGCTATTCTGTAAGTCTCAATTCAATTTTATTTATATAACGCCAAATCACAGCAAACAGTCGCCTCAAGGCGCTTTGGTCTCTACTGTGAGTATATAGTATTTAGAGGGAAGTTATTTCTATACCGATTTCTAACGATGTTTTCATACTGAGAGCAAATGCTCACAGTGGAAGTCTTCCAACCTCCTATGAATCTCAGTAACCAGGGAAACTGATATGCACTGGGTCATGAAGTTTACTGGCTGAGGGAAGTCGGCCATGCCTGAAGTTTCATCGTCAGTCGTCAACAAGCAATTTGAACTTCTGTTCTTCTCTACTTTTAATTCCACTGTGTTGCAGTGGGAAACAGCAGCAGAACGAGATGTTGACTGCTGCAGCTCCTCCAGTCTCTGTAACACTGACGTAAAAGGAATAATTCAAACAGTGGTCGGAGGAAAGCTGATTAGTCACGCAGTAATTTCAATTTTGACAGAACAAAAGGACTTACATCCAGGATATCAATTTAGCAGTACTGTCTCCTGAGCCGTGCCAATCAAAAACAGAACATGTTAAACTGGCTACACCGACTGCTTAGGTAAACGTAGCCTATGTTGATTTTTTTTCCATGTATTAAATGGTTTATTGCCAGGTAGGTTTGAGCAACTCCACCCTAAACATGAGACTCTCAGTCTGCGGACATATTTCTGTTTGAAGGACTGGGGTTAGATTTGCTTTGAGGATCAAAAGCAGCTCCAAGCTGCCTTTTGTCTGGATGACATTAACTAATGCTAGCTTGCAGCAGCCAGATTTCTAGCGTATCTAATCAGCTTAAAGCGGAGGAGACGTGTTCTCCTCTTGAAATTAAGCTTGGGTTACAAACCAGGCCTTGAGTTAGCTGAGGTAGGGCTCTGACTTTTCCCTGGATGTTGTTCGTGTTTGCTATATTCTCCCCTTTCTTATGCTTGTACTTCAATTGTCACTCTTGCCACAGTGGAACCTAAATCAATTCAAAACTGAACAGACAGTATTTTGATGGTCTCATCCACCACTGGGCTTTTACTCTCAGTAAAAAAAGTCATCATCATTCATTGCATCGTGTAGGTTTCTTTGACAGAAGCTCACTGAGAGCTCCCTTTGAGGTAACGCCAGGAAGATGCCATAAAAAGCCTGATCAAAATTAATTAAAATGTAATCTAGCACGGAGACGGCACGTTAGAGATCCATCTGTTTGTCTTGAGACCAGCAGATATTAGCGTGTACACTAGGGAACAATTTAACCTACCTAATGATTCCAGCGTTTTGGACAAAACACCCAATGCCCAAAACGATACCACCCGTTAGCCATTACGACACATCGGATCCACACACGCATCCTGACATATAGTAATCAGACACAGAGGGAGGGGGGAGGGGAGAGAGCAGTGGGGAAGCAGAAAGATAATACATGGAGCACAGTGTGTATTCACTGTGGACTGTGGTGAAAATAAAGACTTCATCACAATTATTTTTCATTAGCTTTGATGGGCTGCAAGGCACAATGAGACAGACTGCAGCCAATGGGGCTCCCATCACAAGTGTTGTTTTCTAATTTGTCAGCTACACAGTATCCCCGGGTGTACTGATCAGGGAGGGCAGATCAAAGTCCAGTGGTAATGGGAGAATAGGGAGAAGGCGGGAGCACACAGGTGTAAATGTCTGGGAATACAGGAACACTTAAGTGAAGCTCTCGTTTGCTTTTTCCAGTTGGTGAAATGTAATTTCCATGGCTAACTGGTCCATCTCCAGTGACGTAATCTTAAAAAAAAATTTTTTTAAAAAATACCATGTTTTCATTTAGAGTTAAAGCAGCAGCTTAACATGTTGGAAAAGTTATGAGCTTCTTTCTTTCTACTCTTGAGCCATCCACGGTGCCTGGCTGTCACTTAACCTCTGACATTAATGTCCTTTACACTGACGTATGTTCAGATCAAACACAAAAGCGTGTTACTCAGTAAACGTCAGACGTGCGGGTAGGTGGCATGTTTAAATTTGGAGGGGTTTGGGTTTCCTACAGCTTATAAACCCCGGCAAGCTAAATACACAGGCTCACATCTACCTCTCAGTGAGAGACAATCCCCAAAATGTTAAACTGTTCCTTTCACCCTTCATGGTCTCTGTAGACTAATCAGTGGTAGGTGCCCAGCTTTGTAGTTTTTAGGGCTACTTGTGCAGTATTTTTCAAAGTCAATACTGTATGTCACTACTGTGAAAGAAACCTATGTGTGCATTATTGAAGAAGCTCACGCATTACGGGATGGAAACTAATCATATCACTGAAATCTTTGTGCAGTGCTCGTAGAAGGTGGCATCCTTGGGTGTCGTCGGGACTCTTTGAGTTCTCACTTCAGGAAGAGGAGATTGTTCCACGTGTGAATTAATGCTGTGCACGTGTGTTTCTATCTATGCACGCACGCCTGCATGCTTGTATACCGATGCGCCTTTGTATACGCCTGCAGCAGCCACCGAGGCTCATTCGTTTTTTGGGCCTCCACTGAACAGCACATACAGTCATAAACTGGCGCCGTAGCGGAGTCAGTTAGTTCAGTACACACTTCATTTAGAAGTTTTAAAACATTATTGTTTGCTTAGATATTTCTGGTGCTGTGACCTGGGTATTTTAAAGGAAAATAGCAGAGCTGTAGCTTTCGCTCATCTCCCCACTGTGTGCAGTCTGCCTCGATCTCGTCCAATTGGAAAACCTGAAGGTTTTAGAACACTTGTCTGGTCCTGAGTTCTTACTGATAATTTGAGATTAAGCAGCAGTGCTTGTCCTGCAGGGCACTATGAAAATGATATTAAAGGAATAACTTACTGTGGATATCTGGCAGTGAATTCCTTTGTTTTCATCAAACATACGGCACATAAACATTCAGACGTGGGGAATCATCTGTAACTACGGAGACGGAGTTCAACTCCTCATACTCGGAAAACCACGCCCACTGGAGGAGAAAACAGCATGCGGCTCTTTATCCCACATTATTTCAGTGTCCCAGACAGTGATGAAGCCTAGTCCTAGACCAGGTTTTAGTCCAGGACTAAGCTTCACACAAGTCTCAGAAACTTTGTAAAAATGACAGGAATGGGAATCTTGACCAACACTAAAATTCTAGCACATATTAAGTGAAAGGCAATCCTGACAAATTCACTGTTGGTTTATCTGGCTGTGGTGGATAGAGCCTGGCCTCCCTGAGCCTGGTTCTGGTTTTTTTATTTCCTACTCGCTGCCAAGTGGTTCCTCACAGGGGATCTTTGGATCGCTAGTTTATTCTCTCTAACAGGATCTTTATATAGCATCGAATATAAAGTGCCTTGAGATGAATTAGTGCTATACTAATAATACTCAATTGAATTTGAACTTTTCTTAGATCAACTCCTCTTCTGAATGACCAAGTCTTGCATAGCTTAATTAGATTAAACATCTAGAGTAAGTTGATGCGGCATGCTGAGCTTCAAGTTGTCCCATTCTTCCTAATGCCTCACATCTTATTGCTTTAATCCAGTAGGGCTGGGTGATTAGACAAACACATTGGCTCTCAGTGACTGATGAAATCATCACTTATTGGCAGTTGAATGAAGAGTCTTGAAGACCAAAGAACCAGTATGGAAGTCTTGGTCTCCATGGTTGGGAGTTGGGGGTATGGGTTGTTCTGCAAATCTCTGCAAATACATCTACAGCATCAAATTGTTGGACTCATGTTAACTACCTGGAAAAGTAAACACACTGCCCAACACTAACACACAGTTGTATCACTTGAATGGCTCAGTGTTTTGGTTCAGTAGCTTATGAAACCTTCTGGTAGTGCATCCTCACGGAGCTTTTAGGCATGTTTCAGGGCTTTTTTGGCTGAAAATCAAAGTGACAAAAAGTTGAATTTTAAAGTAACAATGAGCACGCACGGATCTGTTTTCCTCTCCAGTGTGTGCTGTTTATTCTCTGCCTCTTTAACACCAAATAACAACATGGGAGCTACACAATGTGGAATAGCGTAGGATGGACAGCACAAGTATCCAAGTCTACACAAAGCGATATTCTCCTTATCATAGCCACAGTGGATCATGATTGTGAATGTACATACAGGCACACTACCCCTGCATTGCTTTCCTGTTGTTCAAAGTAGAAATGCCACTCAGGTGTACAAGAACAATGTGCCAACATTGCAACGGTTAAAGCAAATCAAACACAGTTGGATGCGATCTTTCACCACGTGGCACATTCAGCATAAATATGCAGATTGATACACCGCTGGGGACCTGTTTTTTTTGTTTTTTTTCTGCTCTTCCTTTTCAACTTCCCATCCAGATTCCGGCACACAACATTTTCATGTAACGACGCACACGCAGCAGCGCCCCTCTGACGGAACAGGCATCCTCTTTGTGAGGCACGGTTGCAAAGGTCAACAAAAAATAGTGTGCTTGCAGCGGGTGCCAAAGGAAAAACAACTCTTTAAATTAAACTATTCTAAAGATTTCTTTAAAGAGCCACAAATGTGCCGCTAACAGTTCTCTATTCAAGGCAAAAACAAATAAATACGTCGACAAAAAGAGCATATAGGAGAGTTGATGTCACAGGCTATGTTCAGGTCACTGCTAGAAGAGCGTACAGACATGTTGATGAAGAGTTCACTAGCCTACAGATCAACAGCCAAACAAGGACACACTCACTCTCAGTCCACATGTCCTACATCCATATGTTACACAGCTTTAGTAGTTTGTGTTACAACGGGAGTTTTTTCTTTTTTCTTTTTTTTACATTAATTAAAGGTAAGACAAAACATTCAAACAGTACTGCAAACTAAATGTAATATTTTTCTAACAAACCTTTAAACCTAATCTGTGCACCTGATTCTCTTTTACAAGTACAGCACATACAGTACATATTGTATGAACAGGCAGTGAAACGCTCATGTCGCACATCTGTTCCTCTCTGTCGACTTCCAAACATTAAATATTCCCACATCTTTGTCAACAGAGGGCACATCAAGCGAGCTTCACCTTTTCTTACATCTCAGTGTTCATACGTGTTCATGCCGTGCAGCCGTATCCTGAGCTGAGCTGTGCTGTACTTGTAAAAGAGAATCAGGTGCACAGATTAGGTTTAAAGGTTTGTTAGAAAAATATTACATTTAGTTTGCAGTACTGTTTGAATGTTTTGTCTTGCACCTTTAATTAATGTAAAAAAAAAAAAGAAAAAAGAAAAAACTCCCGTTGTAACACAAACTACTGAGGCTCTGTAACATATGGATGTCAGGACGTGTCGACTGAGAGTGAGTGTGTCCTTGTTTGGCTGTTGATCTGTAGGCTAGTGAACTCTTCATCAACATGTCTGTACGTCTTCTAGCAGTGACCTGAACATAGCCTGTGACATCAACACTCCTGTATGCTCTTTTTGTCGACGTATTTATTTGTTTTTGCCTTGAATAGAGAACTGTTCAGCAGAGCGCATTTGTGGCTCTTTAAAGAAATCTTTGGAATCGATTTGATTTAGAGAGCTGTTTTTCCTTTCGACACTCGCTGCAAGCGCGCTATGTTTTGTTGACCTTTGCAACCGTGCCTCAGCAAAGAGGATGCCTGCTCCGTCAGAGGGTGCTGCTGCTGCAGTTGTGCGTCGTCTACATGAAAATGCTGTGTGCCCCAATCCGGATGGGAAGTTGAAAAAGGAAAGAGCAGAAAAAAAACAAAAAAAACAGGTCCCAGCGTGTCTATCAATCTGCATATTTATGCTGAATCTGCCAGCGTGGTGAGGGATCGGCATCCAACTGTGTTTGATTTGCTTTAACCGTTGCATGTCTGGCACATTCTTCTTGTACACCTGGATGGCATTTCTACTTTGAAACAACGGGAGAGCCAATGCAGGGGTAGCGTGCCTGTGTGCACATTCACAATCGAGTGGATAGCCGCTGGCTATGATGAAGGAGAATATCACTGTTGTGTAGACTCGGATACTTTGTGCTGTCCATCCTACGCTATTCCACATTGTGTAGCTCCCATGTTGTTATTTTGGTGTTAAAGAGGCAGAGAATAGAACAGCACACACTGGAGAGGAACACAGATCCGTCGATGCTCATTGCTTACTTTAAAATTCAGACTTTTTGTCACTTTTGATTTTCAGCCAAAAAAGCCCTGAAAACATGCCTAAAAGCCGCCGGATGAGGATGCACTACCAGAAGGTTTCATAAGCTACTGAACCAAAACACTGAGCCATTCAAGTGATACAACTGTGTGTTAGTGTTGGGCAGTGTGTTTACTTTTCCAGGTAGTTAACATGAGTCCAACAATTTGATGCTGTAGATGTATTTGCAGAGATTTGCAGAACAACCCATACCCCCAACTCCCAACCATGGAGACCCAAGACTTCCATACTGGTTCTTTGGTCTTCAAGACTCTTCATTCAACTGCCAATAAGTGATGATTTCATCAGTCACTGAGAGCCAATGTATTTGTCTAATCACCCAGCCCTACTGGATTAAAGCAATAAGATGTGAGGCATTAGGAAGAATGGGACAACTTGAAGCTCAGCATGCCGCATCAACTTACTCTAGATGTTTAATCTAATTAAGCTATGCAAGACTTGGTCATTCAGAAGAGGAGTTGATCTAAGAAAAGTTCAAATTCAATTGAGTATTATTAGTATAGCACTAATTCATCTCAAGGCACTTTATATTCGATGCTATATAAAGATCCTGTTAGAGAGAATAAACTAGCGATCCAAAGATCCCCTGTGAGGAACCACTTGGCAGCAGTAGGAAATAAAAAAACCAGAACCAGGCTCAGGGAGGCCAGGCTCTATCCACCACAGCCAGATAAACCAACAGTGAATTTGTCAGGATTGCCTTTCACTTAATATGTGCTAGAATTTTAGTGTTGGTCAAGATTCCCATTCCTGTCATTTTTACAAAGTTTCTGAGACTTGTGTGAAGCTTAGTCCTGGACTAAAACCTGGTCTAGGACTAGGCTTCATCACTGTCTGGGACACTGAAATAATGTGGGGATAAAGAGCCGCATGCTGTTTTCTCCTCCAGTGGGCGTGGTTTTCCGAGTATGAGGAGTTGAACTCCGTCTCCGTAGTTACAGATGATTCCCCACGTCTGAATGTTTATGTGCCGTATGTTTGATGAAAACAAAGGAATTCACTGCCAGATATCCACAGTAAGTTATTCCTTTAATATCATTTTCATAGTGCCCTGCAGGACAAGCACTGCTGCTTAATCTCAAATTATCAGTAAGAACTCAGGACCAGACAAGTGTTCTAAAACCTTCAGGTTTTCCAATTGGACGAGATCGAGGCAGACTGCACACAGTGGGGAGATGAGCGAAAGCTACAGCTCTGCTATTTTCCTTTAAAATACCCAGGTCACAGCACCAGAAATATCTAAGCAAACAATAATGTTTTAAAACTTCTAAATGAAGTGTGTACTGAACTAACTGACTCCGCTACGGCGCCAGTTTATGACTGTATGTGCTGTTCAGTGGAGGCCCAAAAAACGAATGAGCCTCGGTGGCTGCTGCAGGCGTATACAAAGGCGCATCGGTATACAAGCATGCAGGCGTGCGTGCATAGATAGAAACACACGTGCACAGCATTAATTCACACGTGGAACAATCTCCTCTTCCTGAAGTGAGAACTCAAAGAGTCCCGACGACACCCAAGGATGCCACCTTCTACGAGCACTGCACAAAGATTTCAGTGATATGATTAGTTTCCATCCCGTAATGCGTGAGCTTCTTCAATAATGCACACATAGGTTTCTTTCACAGTAGTGACATACAGTATTGACTTTGAAAAATACTGCACAAGTAGCCCTAAAAACTACAAAGCTGGGCACCTACCACTGATTAGTCTACAGAGACCATGAAGGGTGAAAGGAACAGTTTAACATTTTGGGGATTGTCTCTCACTGAGAGGTAGATGTGAGCCTGTGTATTTAGCTTGCCGGGGTTTATAAGCTGTAGGAAACCCAAACCCCTCCAAATTTAAACATGCCACCTACCCGCACGTCTGACGTTTACTGAGTAACACGCTTTTGTGTTTGATCTGAACATACGTCAGTGTAAAGGACATTAATGTCAGAGGTTAAGTGACAGCCAGGCACCGTGGATGGCTCAAGAGTAGAAAGAAAGAAGCTCATAACTTTTCCAACATGTTAAGCTGCTGCTTTAACTCTAAATGAAAACATGGTATTTTTTAAAAAAATTTTTTTTTAAGATTACGTCACTGGAGATGGACCAGTTAGCCATGGAAATTACATTTCACCAACTGGAAAAAGCAAACGAGAGCTTCACTTAAGTGTTCCTGTATTCCCAGACATTTACACCTGTGTGCTCCCGCCTTCTCCCTATTCTCCCATTACCACTGGACTTTGATCTGCCCTCCCTGATCAGTACACCCGGGGATACTGTGTAGCTGACAAATTAGAAAACAACACTTGTGATGGGAGCCCCATTGGCTGCAGTCTGTCTCATTGTGCCTTGCAGCCCATCAAAGCTAATGAAAAATAATTGTGATGAAGTCTTTATTTTCACCACAGTCCACAGTGAATACACACTGTGCTCCATGTATTATCTTTCTGCTTCCCCACTGCTCTCTCCCCTCCCCCCTCCCTCTGTGTCTGATTACTATATGTCAGGATGCGTGTGTGGATCCGATGTGTCGTAATGGCTAACGGGTGGTATCGTTTTGGGCATTGGGTGTTTTGTCCAAAACGCTGGAATCATTAGGTAGGTTAAATTGTTCCCTAGTGTACACGCTAATATCTGCTGGTCTCAAGACAAACAGATGGATCTCTAACGTGCCGTCTCCGTGCTAGATTACATTTTAATTAATTTTGATCAGGCTTTTTATGGCATCTTCCTGGCGTTACCTCAAAGGGAGCTCTCAGTGAGCTTCTGTCAAAGAAACCTACACGATGCAATGAATGATGATGACTTTTTTTACTGAGAGTAAAAGCCCAGTGGTGGATGAGACCATCAAAATACTGTCTGTTCAGTTTTGAATTGATTTAGGTTCCACTGTGGCAAGAGTGACAATTGAAGTACAAGCATAAGAAAGGGGAGAATATAGCAAACACGAACAACATCCAGGGAAAAGTCAGAGCCCTACCTCAGCTAACTCAAGGCCTGGTTTGTAACCCAAGCTTAATTTCAAGAGGAGAACACGTCTCCTCCGCTTTAAGCTGATTAGATAGCTAGAAATCTGGCTGCTGCAAGCTAGCATTAGTTAATGTCATCCAGACAAAAGGCAGCTTGGAGCTGCTTTTGATCCTCAAAGCAAATCTAACCCCAGTCCTTCAAACAGAAATATGTCCGCAGACTGAGAGTCTCATGTTTAGGGTGGAGTTGCTCAAACCTACCTGGCAATAAACCATTTAATACATGGAAAAAAAATCAACATAGGCTACGTTTACCTAAGCAGTCGGTGTAGCCAGTTTAACATGTTCTGTTTTTGATTGGCACGGCTCAGGAGACAGTACTGCTAAATTGATATCCTGGATGTAAGTCCTTTTGTTCTGTCAAAATTGAAATTACTGCGTGACTAATCAGCTTTCCTCCGACCACTGTTTGAATTATTCCTTTTACGTCAGTGTTACAGAGACTGGAGGAGCTGCAGCAGTCAACATCTCGTTCTGCTGCTGTTTCCCACTGCAACACAGTGGAATTAAAAGTAGAGAAGAACAGAAGTTCAAATTGCTTGTTGACGACTGACGATGAAACTTCAGGCATGGCCGACTTCCCTCAGCCAGTAAACTTCATGACCCAGTGCATATCAGTTTCCCTGGTTACTGAGATTCATAGGAGGTTGGAAGACTTCCACTGTGAGCATTTGCTCTCAGTATGAAAACATCGTTAGAAATCGGTATAGAAATAACTTCCCTCTAAATACTATATACTCACAGTAGAGACCAAAGCGCCTTGAGGCGACTGTTTGCTGTGATTTGGCGTTATATAAATAAAATTGAATTGAGACTTACAGAATAGCTCACATAAGATTTGAAAACATTTGAAACAGGCTCATCAAAAAGAACATAATGCTCTTTCTTGCTGACTGATCCAAGTAAGAAAACCACAATGCTGGCCATTGGAGAACAGATTGTTTTGTATTTTTGATCAGACAAAAAGAAGTTTTGGGTTGCTCTATATGCAACCCACTCTTTAAGCCATCTGCCCAAGTTATATTGAACTGTGTACTTGCATGTGTGCGTGTAAGAGTGTGATTATGTATGTTGCACAAGGAGAGATGGTTAAAACCCCTACTGTTCCTCCCTTCCACCTCCCACACACAATCTGTCAGTCCTTCCTGCTGTCTAATACTGAAGGTATACACACACAGACACACACACACACGTCTGAAGCAAACATGACTAAGGTTGATTCTCAGAAGCTGCACGAGGTTCCACTGAAGTCCTCTATGGGATCCTGATGTAACTCATTGCAACCTCCTGTCATGCAGCCGTGCAGCACAGAGTGACCGGAGTGGCCTCCTGGTGCCACTGTCACTGTAACTGAGTTGAATGTCTCGGTGTCTCTGCTCCAGTTCTCAGCAGCGTTTCTGGCTCACCTGCTCTCTTTCTCTCTTTCCCGACAGCCGACATCCGAACTCACAATGAAATCTCTACAAAAGTCACCACTGAGGCATTTTCTAAGGGGCTTTTTTTTCTTCCTTTCAAATAATAATAATAATAATAATAATGTTGTGAGCGAGTCAACACCTGCTTCTTCTCTCGTACAAACCAGTCTCTTTGCTCCTCTCTTCCCTCCCGAGTAGCCCTGCAGGCACTGTGGTCTTGTCTTTCTCTCTCTTACTCCCCCTCAAGTCTGCTTTTTTTCCTTTTATTTATTGTGAATTGATTTCTAAGTTTGTTTCGCCTCTGTCGCTGCAGGTCAAGATTTCTTTTCGGTCTTCCTTTTTGTAAGATTGACCCTTTTTTTTTGTTAACTTTAGTCACTGCTAATGTAACAAAACGCACTGTGATGATTCCAGTATTAATAAAAGTTGTACTTAAACTGTGTACTGCTGTGTAAAACGAGTCTTATTATTCAAGAAATGTGGTGTGAGTCTGAAACTGTCCACAGGGTTTAGCGTGCACTGAGAGAAGTAATTCAGTATGGGTCAGTGAATTGACTGGATGGTTTCTAAAGGCCAGTGGGAGGCAGAGAGGCTAACTTTAGTCAGTGAACCAAAGAATGACACTGTTTCTTTCAGAGCATGATAAAAGTGGTTATGAAGAGATTCCATATCCCAGTGGTATATATTTTCCGCAACATTAACTTTAGGCAGATACTGTAAATAAAAAGTGCTTTTGTGGAGGAAGCCCAGGTTAAGTCACAGTGGAAGTCTGCTCATGAAGAAAGAATAATGCTGTATAGGTCAGCATATGTAAAGCAACCTTATATTCTGAAGGTCATCCTGATAACAGCACAAATTTATACAAAAACATGCCATTTGTGTGTACTGCATATTTCATATACAGAATACAAGTTATTACATGTGTGGCAGGTCTTCAAAGGGGGAGAAGCCGATTATGTAAGGGGTTTGTCTCTGCTGTACTAGAAAAGAGGCATTCTGTGGGTCCTTGGTGTCTCCAGGTGAGCTCTGAGTCGTTACATTCTTACAGGTGAGGCTCCTCCTCTCAGTGAAATCCATTAGTCCCCTCTTGAAAAGGACCTCTGAAAAGAATTTGCATTGACTATAGCTTTTAATGCCTTCATCTGTTTAATCATGAGGAATTCATGGCACACAGCATGCGACAGCAGCGTCCCCTCTGGAAACCCTCCACTAGTTTCGGAGAGTCTCACTCTAACATAGGTTCAGATGCAGACTTCCTACTAAGGAGCTGGATGGCTGTTTGAACATTATATTTACATCCTCACTATGTCAACGATCCATCCATCCATCCATTTTTTCCACTAAGCCAATTCAGGGTTGGGGGAGTGGCTATCCCTGCTATCATAGCGCAAGAGGTGGGGTACACCCTCAACCATGCATGCTCACATTCACATCTACAGTCAATATAGCATCACAAATAAACCTACCGCGTGCATGTATTTGGAGTGTGGCAGGAAGCCGGAGCACCCACAGAGAACCCACACAGACATGAAGCTCCCCACAGACAGATCCAGGCTGGATTTAAAATCAGGGCCTTCTTGCTGTGAGGCTATAGTGTGCCCTGTGTCAACTCATTCCAAGTCAACTTGTAGCTGATTTTAACACTCGTTCAGTATACTGCCAGCATGCAGGGAGAAAATTACCCAGGGTATTATTATACTTGTCTGTTTGTTTAGCTCACAGTAAAATGATGCAATTGCAGCAATATTTTCTTTAATTTTGGTAGCAGAGGGTTATCATCACAAACTCTCTAGAAAATTAACCTGCTAACTGGCAAGGGCCCACCCACGGGCCCTTTGCCATCCTTCCGAATTTGAAGCCTCACGGCGTCACAGTAACGCTGCAGTCCGCCCTTACGATGTTTTTATTTGACAGACTACACCCTCAGAATTGGATTGACACCTCATTTGGCCAATCATGTTATGAAATGGCTTTTCCAGAGCCAATAATAAGCAGACAGCATCATGTGACTTCTCTGGACCTGCCCCAAATGTTCTACAATCGTTCTGATTGGTCAACTCTGACCCAAAATCCAAAACCACAGCTGTATAGCCAATAAAATTCCTGACACGTGGGTATATGGCACTAGGAGGTGTGTTTTCACATGTACACACAATTTTCCCGCGTAGTCAGTGTGTATTGTGTGCGCCCTCCGTGCGCGAAGCTGAACAGGAAGTCAGAGTTTACGCGCCGGTCGTGGGTCAACCGTGTTTACAGTCCTTTTTCTCACCAGAATGCATCAATAACAGGCTTTATTTATTCAACGAAGTGACTAAATGACTCACGAGAGTGGATTATTATTTTGTTAGAGGACTTTGTCGCTGATTGGACCGCTTTTTACGAGTCTCTCAACGAACAGCTGTTACTCTGAATGCGATTCAGGTACGTGTAGCTTTCCACAGCTCGTTCTCGTATTATATGCTGTTTAGATGTAAATATGTATGTAATGGTGGGCTTGACATGCACAATTACACAGAAAAAATATATATATTTATATATATATATATATACTTATATATATATATATATATATATATTACATATATATATTTATATATTTTATTTATATATATATATATTTTTATATATATATATATATATATATATATATATATATATTTATATTTATATTATTTATTTATATATATATATATATATATATATATATTTATATTTATATATATATTTATATATATATATATATATATATATATTTATATATATATATATATATATATATATATATATATATATATGTGTGCGATTGTGTGCACCAGCGTGGAAACACGTGTTTTTAGGGGCAGGAACGGTGTTTCATAGACCTTGTTGGGCTTTCATGACAGTTGCATAATGACAATTAGAGCATTGTTTTTTTTTCTATCCGAGCCCTCATTGATGACTGTATGTTGAAGCATTGAGGAGTTACAGACATTTGAAGTTTGCATCACAGGCTGGCTCATATGTGGCACAGAGTCCCCAAAATGGCACAAGCAAATCCTCGCCTGAAGATCAACACACAAAAACCTTTATAAAACAGGAGGTTTTTTTGCTATCTTGATCAAATTTGAAATACACAGTAAAAAGACTTCATTCTACAGCTTCAAGTAATACACGTAACTGAACGAAGTACAGGCAAATA
>JAMQGT020003595.1:0-19068 GCA_024447675.2 Pterophyllum scalare | reverse complement strand
GTGTTATGTTGGTCTTTCGTTCAGTTACGTATTGCTGTGTGTGCAGGAAGACGAGGGGGTACTCGCTGAAATGGGGGAGGGGGGGGCTGATAATAGGATAATACAGGGAGGGGCAACGTGTTACTATGCAGGGCAGGTATAGGTACGGTGCAGGTCTGACCCCCAGAGACAGAGAATCTTCTTTTGTCAAAGATCATCCATTTGTCTCTGACTTTTACGCTCTCTGGGATCCAACAAAAAGTAAGTTGCGTTGCATGTGTGATGCGTAATTACACACTGGCACAAGTTGCATTTTTGATCAGGTTTTAGTGCAGTTTGAATTGCAACCGCCTCTGTTTGCTGTAGTTCTGCAAACATTTTCTTCTTATTTCTGCAGGATGGAGACCATCAGCGAGACGCTGGAACATTTGTTGGTCGCAGCTCTTCATCACAACTGTCTGACTGTGGGAGTTTATGAGTCTGCCAGATTTCTGAATGAGTAAGTATTAATGTACAGTAAGTCATGCAATATCCAATTAATAGTGATCTTTACAAAACATGATTTTGTCCTTCTGTAGAAACCCGGATGGTGCGGTGCTCTGCGTCCTCGCCGTTGATGAGGACGATGAAGATGACAGTGCGCTGCAGATTCACTTCACGCTGCTTCAGTCTTTCTGCTACGACAATTACCTCGACATCCTGCGAGTGTGCGGGAATGAGGCGGCTGACTAGCTATTGGAGGACACCTACAATACCAATGTAAACGAACCCCGGGACCTGCACTGCATCCTGGTCACTGTAAGTCGACTGCAGTGCGCTTTATCAAATTTTGCTAATGTTGGTTACATATTAAATAAACTACCGGTTAACACAATTGTCCGCTCATGCTTTGTTTTGCAGAACCCTCCGGAGCAGCTTCTGCCCTGTCAGGCCCTGCAGCGGGTCGCCAAATTCTGCGAGGAGAGTCGCAGCAGGTATGAGTGCGGTGTCCCGGTGTTGAACTGCATGACCGTTGACCGAAGCCGGACCGCTGCAGAGAGTTTCAGGAAGAGCGGAAACAAACAAAAGTACATCAGAAGAGTAACGGGGCTTTGGCTCAGTTAACAGACCAGGTCGATTTGGCTCAGGGTGAGAAGCTTCGGGCCACTGAGAGATCTGTGTAGAAGAAAATGTGCCACCCAGCGCCTTGAGTGAACAGGTGAAAAAAATCAGCTGAGCTGCACGTGGACGTCCCGGTGCTGCAGATGCTGCAGGCGTTTCCGTAACCTGCTCGGTTCATTCAGAAGGACTGAGTGCGTGGACTTGGTTTTCTATCTTTCGTGGGACCCATGTCAGATTTGATTTTAAAGTTGACTTATTTTGTCCCTGTGCTTGGAATTTATTTGAGTTTGATGTGTACATCGCTCCCACATGACTAGAATGTGGTCAAGTAACATGATTTATTTTTTCCCCCTCCCTTAATTTTTACTAAATTAATCTAGTATTTTAATTCCCATAAGATTGCATTAAATCGCATGAATTCAACATGAATTTGTAATTCACTGTAACACAAATCTACCAATGTTAAAATGGCTTCATTATGATCATACAGAGCATGTGTTAAAAGAATAAAAATGTGATTTTAAACAGCTAAATTGGAACAGTCTGAATTCTCACAACTACAGAGCCTTTGCAGTGACACTCAGAATGATGTGGATCCAGATTACTCCACGTCCGATATCTGTGAAATAACAAGATTTCATTTTCATCACAGAGGCGCAGCTTGCAGCACATTTCTGTAAAAATAAACAGACATCCAACCTGTTGGTAAAGGTTGTAACAATACATGTAGTGGTTTCTTCTTCTTCTTCTTCTTTTAACCAAACGATAAATCCCTTTATTTCAGGTGTACATGTACCTGAGACAGCTCATAAAAAAATCGTGATGCAAATTAAAATTAGTTTATCGGAACGCATGAAGAAGACTTTTGAGTTATACTCACAAAGTCCTGAGGTCCTACGCAGATCAACGAAGCAGCCATCAAATACATTGACTGGAGAAACATCACAACCATAAACATTTCAGGGCAAGATGTTGATTATATGTTAGGCCTTATAATAATATTATTAATGCTGAACTGAGCAGAGCTTAGAGAAATAGAAACAACTCTGTCTATACAGCAACAAAATTAAATGTTACAGTTTTGTATATGTAACTGTGAGAAAATACAAGAAAAAAAGTCACTGACATTAACATTATTATATTAAAAATAGGTATTGGTTTAATAAAAATAAATAA
The DNA here is from genome assembly GCA_024447675.2 of Pterophyllum scalare. NCBI lineage: Eukaryota > Metazoa > Chordata > Actinopteri > Cichliformes > Cichlidae > Pterophyllum > Pterophyllum scalare. The sequence continues at coordinate 16,812 of JAMQGT020003595.1, read as the reverse complement.
ATAAAACAAATTCAGGATTTTAACAAAGAAAGAAGAAAATACAGTCGTCTTAATCTTGACACACCAAGCAAAACTCTTTAACCCTACAGCAGACCATAATCTCCACCTTCTTCTTTCGGCTGGTGCCTTTCAGAGGTCGCCACCATCTCCACCTTCTCCGTGCATACCTTCCCCTCCTCTTCTTGGTCGTCGGCCAACAGCGCCGGAGGCAGTTGTTGTTTAAGCCACCGATCCGGTATGGAAATGTTATTTATGCAGGGTAGGAACAGGCGAAGCGAGGCTGTGAAATACTCTTGCGTCTGACAACCATCTCCACACTGACGCCTGCTGGCCAATCAGGCTATCGCCACATATTGATAATAAGAAATCCATTTATTAGTCCCACGATGGGGAAATTCAGTGTAGCACCGGCCAAGGTATTGCACAGAGTATAAAAAGTAACTAGGGTACAATAAAATAGAAAGTATAAGAGGTAAAATAAATATTAAAAATATAAAAAGTATAAGAGGTAAAAAAAAATCTGCATAAACAATATGTACCAGTATAAACAATATGTACATAATAGCGGACAGAACATACTATATGAAGAATATATTACATAATGAAATAATTTATTGCACCTGTTTATTGCACTAAATAAATACCGAACCTGTTCTCTGAATGCTTTCTGTGAAACAATGAAAAAAAGCTCTGCACAGTTCCAAACAAAGGTACATATTATACCAGGCTATCAGTAATTATGATCAACATTTTGGAGAAATCCATGTACAAACGAGGAAAGAAAAATACTCGGACTGTAGTGAAGTGTGTGCTTCAGCAAGTACTATTTTCTCCCTCTATTAACATGCGTGAGGGTGTTTAAGTTGCTTCGTAATTCATTGCAATGTGCAATAAAATAAATTCTTGTGGTAAGCACACAGGTTATCAGCTGTTTTGGGGGCTGCGTTTTCATTTTGTGCTAGCCTTGGAAAAACCCTCAAAGTTTGGATGTGTCTGGTTGACCTTTAAGCTTTCAGGGAGTCAATGCCGTGAGGTTTCTTCTACACACCGCCAAACAAAGCTAGAAGCTGGTGTAGCGTCATTTTCAATTAATTCAAAATGAATATTTAGATTTTTTTTTAAAAAGGACTAAATGTGTGTTCCTTCTTAAAGAGTAACATTAAGTCAATTTTCATGGGCTAATTCTGACCAGTCGCAACAGTCATTTTCATACTGACAATACCTTTTTAAATGTGAGCAAACACGTCATCCTCCTCTGAGGAACCTCTGAACCAGGAAGAAACTTTGCACCTGCACTGCTGCGGATGTCACTTCCGACTCAGTCTGAGGCTTCGTTTACACTGAAGCTGCAGCCGATTTCTCCTGCTGTTCATGAGACAGTTAAACCAGAAGCATCAGTGAGAAGAAAAAAGAAAAAAAACACAGCTTTTATCATGAGACCTGTTAAGCAGTAGGTCATCTGGAATTAATGGGCTCAGTTTTCTTACTTTTCTTGATTGTTTGCTTTAGACAGCTCCTCGTTCTGGCTGCGGTTGCAGCGTCGGTGTTATGGACGCGCCTCAGGGATCCAGGCCCGCCCAATAAAGTCACTGAGCCCGCTCAGCGGAATACTACTGATACACTTTGACTATAAGTTACACTAATTCATGTAGTTCGCTAAAGAAGACAGAAGTTTTTGCAGTGTGAGCTCAGTTTAATTATTCGGTTCACAGTTTAGTTCTTCTGCAGCAGCTATATAACCAGAGGAGGACAGTGATGGGCCTGTGTGTGTGTGTGTGTGTGTGTGTGTCAGACTTTGGGAAGTCCCCCTCATGTCTCCCTGATATTAAAAAGCTCCTGCAGCTGGTTTTAAAGCTCGAAAATTGCAAAACAAATGGAAACGCGTTGAAGACAAAAAGTCTCTCCTGCTTTGCATCTGCGGTCTCGGATATTTTTGCACTTTTATAACTGTCTGTAGCTACATTTATCTGAGTGCACAGGGTGTGTATGGTTGTAAACATGCACGGTGGGGGGGGGGTCTTTTCTTTTCTTGTTTTTTTTCTTCAAATGTCAGTGACTTGAGCCGAATGCCCCTGTTGCCAAAGTTGGTTGCCCGTCCAGTCCATACAGACTGTTGCCGACCCTGCGGGTCAGAGTGAGGATGAGGTCACTCGATGCTAAAAATTCTGATGAAAGCAGAAAAAAATTAGAGAATTCACAGAATTGGAGCTGAAAATGTCTGTTTTATTTTTCTTCTTGAGACTATGATTGAGATAATGTAATGAATTTACAGCCGAGTGCAGATAAAGGTTAATGGATCACCCAGCTGATTTTGTCTTTTTTTCTTGCATGTATATGACAGCAATCATTCAAATAAGTCAACATTTATTTAATTACACTTCGGATCCCGGTGCCTGAGTGAATGGTATCGAGTCGGTATGCGGTTCCAGGGGTTGAGGTATTCACTGAGGAATGCAGCAGCGCTCGGCCGCTGTTCTCGGTCAGGCCGCTACTTTTGGCTGGTCAGCGGATATTCCGATGCTCGTTAGCTGCTACCTCTGTTACCCGTTTGTCCGGACACAGGAAACAAGTTCTTGCACTTTTGTTTCTCTCTGTACGTACGTAGATCTGCCAGGAGGGGGCGCCAAAATAAATGTTTTCACACTTGAGGCTTTTAAGGCTACACAAAGGTTTCTATCAGGACCACGTAAGACTTGATCAAATAAAAAGATTTGAAAAACAAATCGAAAATGAGACGCGTTATATATTATTCTGATGTATAGTGTCAATGTGACTGTGTATTTTCACCTTTTTCCTTTTTTTGTTTTAAAAAAAGGTTTTACACTAACTAGAGCCAGTCAAAGAAGTTTAAGTGCTTCTGCTTCTTGTAGTCTTTATAAAGAAGGAATGAGCTATAAAGAACAGAAAGGACAGCAACCTAAACAGAAAAATGTGCAGGATACAGCAACTTTCTATTTACCTTGAAAGGAAAGCAAAAGTATTTAATGGCAGCACTGCAACTATCACCACACTGTGCAGGTGAGCAAAAATGTTGGGTGTTTTCTAATTTAATAATGTCACTGTGTTCTCACACGCTGTAGCTTTCATTATCCTTTAGTAATCAAATAAAAAGATTTAAAAAAAACAAATAGAAAATGAGACATGTTATATATTATTCTGATGTAAAGTATCTTAATGTTGCCCCATAATGTGATTTTTCAAGTGTATTTTCACCTTCTTTTTTTTTGCTCCCAAAACTAGCTGCTGGTAAGCCACTGCTCTCAGATGATCAACCGGTGTTCTCCAGCGGTCAGCTGCTGCTTTGAGGGACTGTATGCTGCTCCTCTAACATGGTATTCTGCTTGTATTGCAAAGACACATGCAGCTTTAGATCTGTTTAAATTGTACCTATCTGTCTCTACCTTACCCAATTCCCAGCATCCACCTCCTACACCAACATTCTGCTTATCCTCCTTCACTAAATCCATGAATCTTCTCTGTGGTCTTTTCCTCCTGCCTGGCAGCTCCAGCTTCCACATCCTTCGACCAAACCATCTGAACCTCACCCTCTGTAGCCTCATGTCCCACATGAAGCTTAATTTCACTATCTGCCAAACTGTTTAAAATTGATGCAGAATAATTATTATCATAGTAGAGTCACTCAGCACACTAAGCAATACAGTAGAGTAGGTTCCCCTGCTTTAGCCACCAATAGGCTGGTACTCATTTACAAAGTAAGTAAATGTAAGTAAGACTAAATAAGCACCTTGAGGCGACTGTTTGTTGTGATTTGGCGCTATATAAATAAAATTGAATTGAAACTGAATTGAATGTCTTTCAGAAATATCTTGTGAATCTCAAGACTTTGCTTGCTGTGAGTACAGATTTTGGAAACGTTTGTCTTTTGCATCTTCTTATATAATGTGACCATAACAAATAATTGCTCTGATAATATTAATAACAGGAATGATAGAAATTGAATTTAATTATAATATATATATATATATATATATATATATATATATATATATATATATATATATATATATATATATATATATATATATATATATATATATATATATATATATATATATATATAAAATATATAATAGTTGATTGAAGATGACAAATATGTCCATCACTGCAAAGGGGCCATCACAGTCTCTAGAGGATCATTTAACCAAACACTTACAGGATATTCTGGAGAGCTGGTGCAAAGATTATCCAACAGAATTATTTACTTTTGACACAACACTGGAAACCTGAAAACTCTGCTGTTGCTGTGTTTTGTGTACATACAGCACTCGTACTGTGTCCCTTGATATGCTATATGGTACCCAGGAGCACTTGGGGCTCATCCATGAGGCAAAATCACCAGAATTGTATTCTTCTAAATGTTAGCTTTTGAAATCATATATTATCAAAAAATGGATACATATTTTTCATCATAACAAAATGCTGAAGTTAGTAGAATACAGTCGTCCCACGCTATATCGCGGTTCACTTATTGTGGCATCACTGTTGTTTTTTAAATATATGTAATTCTCTATTGCAGAGTTTTTCGCTATATCACAGGATTTTGCAGTAATCGTTTTTTTATATAACTCCCATAACTATGTTTATCAATCGGTCAAAGAGATTAATTAGACCTACGCCTTTAGTGTAAATAGAAGTTACGGCCAAGGGCAAAGATGCTGCACCAACTGATGAAGTGGTGCCTTCAGAACAGCTGTAATGCTCTTCTTGGCTGTGCCAGTTCTGCGCATTCATCTCATTGTCATCAGTACTGCATAGCTGCATACTCCTATCCCAGCTGTCATAGGGCGACAGGCAGGGTACACCCTGTACAGGTCGCCAGCCTGTCGCAGTGCTAACACAGAGAGACAGACAACCATTCACACTCACATTCACACCTATAGGCAATTTAAAATCACCAATTAACCTAACCCCAGTAACTGCATGTCTTTGGCCTGTGGGAGGAAACTAGAAAGACACTGGGAGAACATGCAAACCCCACACAGAAAAGCCCCAGCTGCCTGCAGGATGAAAACATTACAGTTAAGTTTAAATTATTGAGGTGTGGATGCATCGAGGCCTTCAGTATGTTGCGTGAAGGCCCCCAGTTCATCCATCGGAGTGTTTGTGAGTGATACTTGCATTAAGAAAGCACTTACATTTACCATTTGTTTTCCATCTCAGGACCTAATCACTCCTTTATCTATCTGTATTTATTTTTCTTTTCTTTACCTCCAGTGTCTTTGTCTACTGTTTTTAACAAAAAATGTTTTAAAAATCTTTCTAAAAGTAGAAAAATGGAAAGGGAATCATGCCTAGTATACATCTTGTTTGTCTAAGTATCTCATGTATGGACTGAGAAACCCTTGGTTGACTTGTCAATTTGATAAACACCTGTCTCACTGTTCAGCCTGAATTCTTAGGAATCTATTAGGCAGAGATGGCAAAGGTACTGACATTCTGTACTTAAGTAGAAGTACAAATACTTGTGTTAAAAAAACACACTGCTAAAAACTGAAGAACTGATTCAGCTTCTTTACTCAAAAGTGAAAAAGTACTGAAATGGCTCTGTGTAAGAAAGTAAAAGTAGCTCTTTGGAGGACATTTCTACCAGTTATTTTTATGCAAAACTAACTTAACCTTGTGCTATATTAATGTAATGATAAAACAGTATTATTACATGAGAATACAAACTTAATTTCTATCCAAATTCTATTCTAATGAATGCAGTCAGCTTGAACATTGTAGACATGAAGAACATGAGCAGAGAAAAGGCAAGAGAAATAAAAACTATTTGTTTTTACCTACATTGCAGAGAGTGACTATGCCTCATCACCTAAACAGGAAAATGAGTACAGTCAGGGGTTACAGTGGGATTCGGCAAGAAGGGGAACCCTAAGGTCAGCTGTAGTGGCTTAACGTGGGGGAAAGAGTCGCAGAGTCCTATTGTGAGCTCTAGTGGATTTTCTTTATGTGTCAGGCTGTGATCACCTGCTTCTGCTCTGAGGTTTACTGCTCTGTGTGGATTTACAATGCTGAATTCAACAACATATTTCACAAGCTACACCCCCTACACTGAGAGCATAATGTTGGTATATAAGGTTGAATTCAGTGAAACACTTTAAGCTTCATCAGCTTAAATTTAAATTCATCTCTACTGTGCACCAGTCCAACACAGAGCACCACAGTTTGTGTGTTTGCTGACATTTGTTGAGCTGATAGAAACGTTGCATTTGAAATTACCTGTCACAGCATGTTACTCTCTTTATGCTCGCTCCTCTTCTGTAGCACTAGCTACAGCAACTTAGGTACATCTGCACTCTGTCCAGTGTACAGTGGTATAAATGATGCATAAATTATATGGTTTTGCTTCTTTTTATGTGATATCCTTGGGGATTAATACACCAGTAAATTTGCCCCTTTATCTGTTATTATTCCTCCATTTAGGCTCAGATTGGCTCGATGTCTGAAGGTGCAGTGACCGGAAATAAAAATGTCCCTGAAGTAATAAAAATGTAAGGAGTAGAAATTTGTGTAAAAATGTATCAAGAGTAAAAGTATAAAGTTGACAGAAAAATAAACACTAAAGTAAAGTACAGATGCCTTCCCACCTGTGGTAAGGGTAAGGGTGGCTAAAATAGGAGACGATATCCTAGCTATGCTGAACTTTCTTGGGTCAAAATACACCCAGATGGACATACCCAGTTTGCTGTAGTCATGGTGCTGGTATTCTAGCTCATTGTGTAGTTAGTTTCTTTAAAGCAGGTTGAACAGGTTTTGTTTAACAATGGAAAGCAAGTTCAATTTCCAGTAAATATAAATTTACTGCAGTGATTCCAGTAATTAAAACGTTGACAGTGTGTATGACCTTGTGATTCAGCTGAACTACTGTGGGTACGGAAAGTATTCAGACTCCTTTAAATTTTTCAGTCTTTGTTTCATTGCAGCCATTTGCTAAAATCAAAAAAGTTCATTTTATTTCTCATTAATGTACACTCAGCACCCCATCTTCACAGAAAAAAACAGAAATGTAGAAATTTTTGCAAATTTATTAACCCTTGTGTTGTCTTGCGGGTCAAAAGTGACCCACTACCATGTTCAGCTGTAGAAAAAATACCTTAAACTATCTTTTTTCCAACTTGAAATTTTATGACTTTTCCTAAAGGGACCCCATCATTAGAAAAAGTGATACTTTGTATCAGACAAAGCATTTAAACACCAAACACACACAAACTCTCTCTAACACACACACACACACACACACACACACACACAAACACACACACACACACACACACACACACACACACACACACACACACACACACACACACACACACACACACACACACACCAAAGAAACTGGAACTTGCATTTGACTTGCACCTGCAGTCTTCATCTGCAGCTAACCCCTCACATCACACAAGCTCCCAAACAAAACAAAAAACAATCTCAGACATTTAAAATCAAATTCAATATAGAAGATATAAATGTACCCTGAATCAAAGTACCCCTAGTTGGTTCTTTGCTGAAGCCACGAGTAGACGTTTCACTGTCCAACAGGTCCTGGATGAGATATTTTCAGGAGCTCAGGGGGAACAAGGATGAAGATGTATCTGAAGGGGAAGATGGGGAGGAATGCAACCCAGAGGATGATGCATCTTCAGATGAAGAAGAAAAGGAAATCCCTCAAGTTGACAGAGAGGCATTTTTGCCAAAGAATGGCAATATTGCATTTTCCTCATCAAATTCAGACAGCAACCAAGGAAGAACAGCAGCACCAAACATCATAAGGATGACTCCAGGGCCAACAAGGTATTTGGCTGCCCATGTCCAGGACATTTCATCCACTTTTCTCCAGTTCATCACACCAGCCATCGAAAAAAATCATCCTGGAGAATACAAATTTGGAGGGTTTCCGGAAATATGGAGAAAACTGGAAAAATATGGATGAGGTTGACCTGCGTGGCTACACAGGGCTTTTGATATTAGCAGGTGTATATAGGTCCCATGGCGAGGCTACGTATAGTCTTTGGGAGAAAGAGAGTGGAAGGGCATTTTTTTGTGCCACAATGCCAATGCAGCTTCCTGTTACTCTTTCCAGGTCTATGAGCGAACTTTGCAGAGCCTCTCCCTCTGTTTTTGATCTGTGTGGGCTCACTGTGCAGTGTGTCTGTGCTCTGTAGCTCAGTGTAGACACACATCTTAACCAATCACAGTGTGGCTTCCACAAAAAAAAAAGTCTCACCATTAGGAGCCGGTTCCCATCATTCACTTCAAAGAGCCAGCTCTTAGAGCTGGATTGCTCACAACTGACCCATCACTACTTTTTATCTCTTCATCATGCAAGTTTTGTAGATGTTTTTAAGCATTAAATGTGTTGAAAGTATTCAACACATTCAGTACATCGCCGACCTCAAGTCTTTTCACCACAATGAGTTGGAAATTGCTTCAGATTCCCTCAAGTGGTCTTTTGGTGGTTGGATTGCCCCTACATTTAAGTTGAAAACTACGGTTCAGTGAATGAAAGCTGGTACTGCTCCTTGAACTATCTGACAGCTGATCATGTTAACTGGATGCAGATTAGTGAACATCAAGGTGAAATCAACACCAAGGAAACACAGTAGGCTTAAAGTTGTTGCAAGCTGTATGGTAGAGGTTGGCCTTCTCGCATTAAGGATATGGCAGTAAATTGTTATTAAAATGAGCTAAGTCAAAAGAAATGCATCTGTTGTTCACAGTGAAGTGGATGGTGAACTCAGCAAAAGGCCAGACAAACTTACAATTAAAACACTGGAAGCAAAAATAATATCACATCAAAAGGAAAGAAACTTTAGGATAAAGAAACTTTACAAGTTAATGAAGTAAATTCAGCAACTAATACTTACAAGCCACAAGGTGTCTGAGGTGCGGCTTAAATATGAAATATTTTTAAAGCTGAGTAAAGAAATAGGAATTCCATGAGTCATTGAAACCATTAATACCAGAGGATGAAATATTGAAACAAAATGAATGGTTTGTAGTTCAAATGCACAGTAAAAAAAGAGATGATACAGAAAGCAGTGCAGAGTCGATAGTAATGATGACAATGAAGATGATAATGAATGTGGTGATGCTGTGGCTAATGATGTTTTGCCAAGTATAACTATTGGTACTGATGATATTTGACCAGATGACAGCATTTCTAATGTTGGTGGTAAAACATGCTTGTCAGCTGGTCTTTGAAATCATCAACCTCATCAGCATGCATTAAAGCAGAGGCTGAAATGGCTGCTCTAGTTATGATGGCAGCTGGAGGCGTACAGTTATCGGGTCTTTTGCCTGGAACTGGAGGCTCAGGAGGAACAAATAAGAAGAAAGAAGGAATTACTCCAGTTGCAAAGTTAAATTGCTGCTCAAATGGCAAAATTACTGTGCTTAAGTACAGAGGTTCTGATGTACTGAGTTCAAGAGTTTATTGAGATGGTATGAATTCGCATTTTCCAAATATGAATTGTGGAACAAAGTCAGTGGCCTTATTCAAAAATAGTATGGGCTTAGTCATGGTACTAACAGCCTTAGTCAAAGTAGTACAGGCTTAGTCACAGTAGTATGGCCTTAGTCAAAGTAGTATGGCCTTAGTCACAGTAGTATGGCCTTAGTCAAAGTAGTATGGCCTTAGTCACGGTACTACCAACCTTAGTCAAAGTAGTATAGGTGTAGTCACAGTACTAACAGCCTTAGTCAAAATAGTATTGCCTTAGTCACTGTACTACCAACCTTAGTCAAAGTAGTACAGGCTTAGTCATGGTACTAATGGCCTTAGTCAAAAATAGTACGGGCTTAGTCATGATACTAACAGCCTTAGTCAAAGTAGTACAGGTGTAGTCACGGTACTAACAGCCTTAGTCAAAGTAGTATGGCCTTAGTCACGGTACTACCAACCTTCAGTCAAAGTAGTACAGGCTTAGTCATGATACTAATGGCCTTAGTCAAAAATAGTACGGGCTTAGTCATGATACTAACAGCTTTTGTCTAAGTAGTACAGGTTTAGTCACGGTACTTATAGCCTTGGTCATGGTATTACAGCCCTAGTGCTGGAAATTACACAGAACTTAATTGTACTAACAGGGTAAATCTCTTTAAAATATATATTCTTATGACATTGGCGCTGGTTATATTATAAAGCATTACCAGGTCCTCATCCTGCCTGCCACACTGTTACATGACAGTATGATGACATTAAAGGCACTAAGAAAATTAAAAAAAAATGATTTTCACCACGCCACTCGTACCATCCAGGTGAGATTGTGCATGCTGCAACAGGTAAGTAACTGTATCATTCACCCCCACATGAGGCTGGTAAGTAAACTGAAGAGAGTTGGGAGCATGTTTTACCTGCAAGCTAAGCCAGACCAGAACCAGTATCTCCAGCACATTCATGACGTGATGTCAAGGCAACTGGTTTGAAATCATAGAGACCCAAAGGGGCGGCTTTCTTTGGTAACGGCACTAAACATGATGTCTTCCATAGCACCAATACCTTTCCTGCACCAGACAGCTGGGGAGCACAGGACTTTAGGACCTGCAGCTTTGCCTTGGTGGAGTGTTCCACCTGTCTCCTCACCTGGCCAGCAGTCGCACTCAAGCCCAGCATGGTAGTGGTAGCAGTAGTGGGGTGGAGTGGGGTGGAGTGGAATCATATTTATCTAATAGACTCCAATTTGTTCATGTAAATGGGGAGTCGTCTTTACACACTAAGGTTAATTATGGAGTTCCACAGGGTTCTGTGCTAGGTCCAATTTTATTTACATTGTACACGCTTCCCTTAGGCAGTATTATTAGAAAGCATTGCATCAATTTTCATTGTTATGCAGATGATACTCAGCTTTATCTATCGATGAAGCCAGATGACATACATCAGTTAGTTAAACTGCAGGAATGTCTTAAAGACATAAAGGCCTGGATGACCTCTAATTTCCTGCTTCTAAATTCAGATAAAACTGAAGTTCTTGTACTCGGCCCCACAAATCTTAGATGCATGGTGTCAAACCAGATACCTACTCTGGATGGCATTACTTTGGCCTCCAGTAACACTGTGAGAAATCTTGGAGTCATTTTTGACCAGGATATGTCCTTCAATGCACATATTAAACAAATATATAGGACCGCTTTTTTACATTTGCGCAATATTTCTAAAATTAGAAACATCCTTTCTCAGACTGATGCTGAAAAGTTAATCCATGCATTTATTACTTCTAGGCTGGACTACTGTAATTCATTATTATCAGGCTGTCCTAAAAGCTCCCTGAAAAGCCTGCAGCTGATCCAAAATGCTGCAGCTAGAGTACTGACAGGGACTAGAAAGAGAGAGCATATTTCTCCCATATTGGCTTCTCTTCATTGGCTCCCTGTTAAATCTAGATGTAGACATTCAAAATTGTGTAGTGCCTCTTTACGTACAGTGTAAACTATTGGATAGTGATGTCACATAGTGTGCGCCACCGCTCCCCTGTAGAGTGCGCGGATAAGCGTCTTGGCAGAGCAGTTGTATGGATCGAGGCGGACTTCTGCGTTTACTATCTGTCCCCAACATTTGTAATGTAACGGGTTGTATGAACTCTGCTTGTTTTCATGTTTCATGGTGCAGCAGCTGTCTCAACCGGGCTTTATAAGGTTGGTGAAGAACTACTATTTATTAAAGAACAGGCACTAGCTGGACATATGCCCAGTACCAGTGTGGTTGTGCTGTTTTTAGACCGTCTGCTGAAGTACGTTTTCCTGCCTCCTCTATTCACCACTGAATAACTAGCCCAAACGTTACATAGAGTAGAATTTAAAATCATTCTCCTAACATACAAGGCTCTCTGAATAATCAGGCCCCATCTTTTATCTCAAAGACCTTATAGTTCCATATCACCCCAATATGCAGCATGAACCTGAACCACCCCTTAGTTATAGGCCTAGGCTGCTGAGGGGGTGCTGTTAAAAGGGAGTTTTTCCCTTCCCACCTTCACCAAGTGCTTGCTCATAGGGGGTCATTTTGACTGTTGGGTTTTCTCTGTGTTATTGTAGGGTCTTTACCCACAATACAAAGCGCCTTGAGGCGACTGTTTGTTGTGATTTGGCACTATATAAATAAAATTGAATTGAATTGAAATTGAATTGAATTGAGTAGTGGATTATTTGATGGCTGAGGAGGTGCTAGAATTGGTGCTGTGTGAGGAGAGGCAACAGGAGGACCACTTGATCATTAATCAGTTACAGTCATTTGTGGATGAGGCTACAAAACAGAAATGTCACAGAAAGGACCTGCCCTTCTGGGGCAGAGAGGAGGAAAATGTGTGGTCTTTGCCACTATATCTCATCAAAAAACACAACCTGTCAGCCTGTGTCAAGTTCAAGTTTCCTTTAGTAGTCATTGTACACCTAATGTACACAATGAGATTACATTCCAGAACACTCCATCCAAAAAAACAAACAAATCAAACAAACATGGGAGATAAGTGTCTGCGACCTTGCTGCCATCAGAGGCGCTGCTGTTTAAAAAGATGGAAACAATAGCGAACACAGTGGGGTAGGTGATGAGAAAAACAGCATCTCATACTATGCCCCATGCAGGGCACAATATAAGGTTGGAAAAACCTCTGCATAGCGTAGTGTGAGCACATACACTGCATGGGAAAGCACTAGGGTGCGGGGGCTTGTGGGAGCTGGGGGAGGTAGGGGAAGGTGGGTAGGGAGAGATAGGGGTAAGGGAGCCAATGGAGTGGGCGAGTGGGTTCAGGGTTACTGTAGAGCTGTCCCAGGCTCTCCCCTCGGTTAACAGTTCCTGATAAGAGAATGTTCATCAGCAGCCTTGGTCACTAGGGATACCAGTTTGCACAGGTCAGAAGAGATGGGATGGTGCGGGGGCGTAGAGCATCTGTTTACATAACATCCAGGAGAAAAATGAGATTACCGGCTATCCAGGGCCGGCCAGGGAGCCAAATTTCAGATAACACAATTGTTTTGGTAGAGCCTGTCACTGATTAATTTGCAGACAGCCTTATAGTCTCACTGGAAACTCTCAATGGTGAAAACTCCAATCATCCGAATTTTCTTGGTTCCTTCCTCGCTGTGCAGATATACACTTCTCCAAGATTTAATCCATTCTGCCTGTGGGCACGGCTGCCGCTGGCCTGCGAGCCTCCAACTTGCGGTTCAGCTCCAGCAGATACTGAGTCTGAGTTTGTACTGCACTGTACATACCTTCACACTGGCCAGGCAGCCTTACCAAGGCCTGAACAGCTGCCCGGGCTTTCCGAATTTCACGATAAATCAGGTATCCCCAGGTCCAATCAGAAGAAATCCTGTTATCAATAGGCCAAATATATATTCGTCTTCCACGTCTTCAATCAACAGTGCTGACAGGCATGTGATCTTCCGCTCTCCCCAGGAATCCATAACGTAGCCAGCCGGGTCTCTCCCACTCGGACAAGAGGGTTCTCCTTTCCCCATTCTCCTCGTGGAGAAAATTTGATCAATAGCGTTGAGAGACTAGCTGACCAGATCCATAATTTTAATTTCCAGTTCAGAAGATGTGTAGAGAGTGGCTCTCAAGCACAGTGAAGCAGCAAAGCAGGGTAAATAAGGAGGGGTTGGGAGAGAGAAAAGGTGTCCACCTCAGTGTGTTTCTAGTTAATATACATTTTGCTTGGATCTTATAGTCATTGTCCTGGGTTTAAGACCCAGTCTTTTTAGTTTTGTATTGTTTAAGATTACTGTTTGATTACTAGTGTCTTATGTTTTTGCAGTTTTTAATTTTTGGCTTTTTCTGCAGTGATGTGCAATCCATGACAAGTAAAATACTATCAATGATAAGATAAAGTACATTTGACCACTTGACTGTTGTATAAAACTGTTTTATAAAACTGTTTTCTGAATTATTTCAAAACTTTAATAGTCAAAATCATGGAATTTATGCATTTGCCTGTTCAAATACATGGAAAAAATGTGGGGTGAGGCAGTGCAGTGCTATGCCTCACCTCTGGTGGTGCTGTGTCACATACAATAAATGAAGCCGGCAATTGGCACATGCCCATTGTTGTCTCTCTTTATACACATGTTTGATTACACATGTGCTACACATGCTGATGTTCTAACGTCTGTCTAATATATTGAATGAATGTGTGTAACATGTTTGTTTTCGTGATTGGTCATGAATGCACGGTGAAAATACACAGAGTCAGGCAGTACCATGTACCATGCCACACCGATAGGGGGCAACAGAGTAGTGGAGATATTTGTGGAGCAGGATAGGCACATAGACTTCAAATAAAGATTAGATAATACATGTTTTTTAAATTTATTTAAAAGAGAGACCCCCCCCCACAAAAACAAAATTGATCTTACACTAAATATTTTGCTTTTCTTGCTATTATTGTTGAACAGGGTTGAGTTGATTAAAACATAATTATGCATAATTAAAAATATAAAGCTTCTATTTTGGGTTCATATATGTGAACATCCAATTCCAACGTGTCAGTGCCTCACCTGTCACACACCTCACTGCACGTCACTCTTTTTCCAGTAATTCTGGGTTGATTTCATTGTTTATATCCTCAGGGTTCTTAGTTTATTTTTTTTTAGATCTGTTCTCAGCTGTTGTTCACTTTCCATTGAATCCCATGTTTCAGTTCTCAGGTTTCCTCTGTGTCCTCCTGTTCATTGTCATGTAGTCTCACTTAGGTAGTGTGTTTCATGGTTCCAAGTTTCCCTGTGTATTCCTATTTGTTGATTTATTAACTCCGGTTAAGCTTTACTAGTTTCCGTGTACCTGATGTGCACCCAGCAATAAAGTTGTGTATTTCTGAAATCATGCTTTCCCTCCTGAGTCCTGTGTTTGGGTCCTTGTCCTGCCTGCCACACTGTATGTGTCAGGGATGTTGAATATTTCCATGATTCAGTGGATGAGACATACTAGCTTGCCATATCTTAGTTTTATTCATACATGCCTATTCAGACATAATTGTGCATTTGTGAGTTGTGGTGGTTTAATCTGACTGGTTTACTCACTGTTCCTGTGGTGACAGCATTTTGTTGTTTTCATCCTGGTTAGGTTGCATAGATAGATTAGTAGACCTCACTTTTATACCTCATTTGTGCTCATGGGGTATTGCCACCATGCTATTTTGTGGTAAAGAAGCATAAAAACATTTCCCACCAATTGTTGACCAATTGTATTCAATATTCTTCATTTGATGCTGTATGCTGAATCATTTTTATTTACATATTACAAATGGCTTATTTACTAGTCTGTAATTTGGTGCACTGGCATAGTTAAGCAAAAATATACATCTTTTGGCTGAAAACAGGATGTCCAACATGTCCAAAAGCAGGCCAAACACCCTAAATCACATATTTCCTAAAAAACCTATGCCCACTAGTTTGGATATGGCATGCACTGAGACTTTTCACACCCTCCTCAATGTCATGGATATGACATAGCTTTACAATGTGTATCATACTGCAGTAAACAGAAGCACAAAACAATGTTGATCCACAAGAGACACGCTTGTGGGAGAGGAAGGGTGAAGTAAGGAAACCCTCTGCATATGAGTATATAGAGAAGTGTGCACACGTAGTCAGTGGTAGAGGCCAGATGCACTCGGAGTAGGAGAAAACAGGACTTATGTTCAGTTAAATTTTATCAGTAGTCACTCGTGGGGAAAAAACACAATGAGAGCAAATAATTTCCTCGTGCCTGAATTCATTAACACGCATGTGTTATAATTCAGCAGCCAAGACGCCAGTGTGTCTGTGTTCACACTCTTGTCGGTAACTCTCTACACACGGAGCTGGCTGGTGTTTGACAGTTTGGGCAGAGCCTCGTGTGATTTTGATGGACAGTTCAGGTTACTGCGTTAAACCGAGTTACACCACTGCAGAAACATAAGAGCTGTTAAAACCACATTTACTTAAAAGTTGGAAGGTCAAGTTTACCAAATTACCTATCAGCAGTTACTGATTTCTGTGTAGTGGTGGAAATACTGACAGCTGTCACTGGATTACTTTAATCTTTAAAACTGGAAGATTCAAAGTCTCTGCACTCCTGTCCTATTAATCACGACGAGAGTGCACAGATCATCTCTGAGACAACTAACTGAGCTAGTTTCTGATAAAACACCGTAAATCTAAATTCTGTGTAAATCTAAAAAGTATCTTAACTGTATTACACACCATCCTTGTTAGGTATGTTAGGTTTGCTAAGTTTTTATGGTTTGTGGCTATCTCTGTGCAGCCAACCATCATCAGATTAACTTTAGTTATGTCTGTTGTAGATCCATCATGCCATGTATCTGTGTTATCACTACTAAAATATTTCTTGCACAATTTTCTTACATTTTTTTAATGTTAGTTTGATACATTTATATATTTGTTTATTGTTCATGAGGAGACTGGCAGAAATAATTAAAGAGCTGTTTCTGGCAGGTACTTAGATCTGTGATTATTAGTAAAATTACTGTTCACTGTTTCCATAAACAGTGAACAAATGCTCTGATCAAATCAACTTTTTATAGTTGTAGAGAAAGTCTGTCCTGTCCTAAATCCTATGCTTATATAAAAGTAGTAAAACTACAGTATATGCACATTATGTAAAAATAAACCTTGTAATGGAAATTTTATGATTCTGATCTTCTCTGTTAAGCTGACCCGACTAAATGAAAGGTTGCATAGTATCATGTTTTATCTTTATATAATCTTCTATTACAGGATATACTCGTCTGTGCAAGTTGTCCTTTACACAAAATGTTCTGATTGTGATCTGCTGACCATGGCAGATTACGTACCTGC
>JAMQGT020003594.1:0-28287 GCA_024447675.2 Pterophyllum scalare | reverse complement strand
TGTATTGCTGCATGCCCAAAGATTCCCAAGACACTAAACCCATAGTCAAATTGTTGGAGCTAATGTGTGTGACTGAACAGCGTGCAGCGCTCTGAGCGCTCATGCTGGAAGAACCAGTCCGTTTAGCACTGAAACAAGAGGATCATAGATTCAGAATCAGACCTGCACCGGCAGGTGCCGCAGCCCCATCTGTTTTCTGATCATTTTCAGGAGAAGATCTCACAAAGTGCGTTTCAGGTCGCATCACCATGTGGAGCAGGCGGCTGATAAAAACAGTCACTTATGTAAAATTTAAGATTCTGTTTAATCTAAAGAGTCAAAGCCATGATAGCGAGTGAGCACCGCACAGGGTTTCACCTTAGTATGCGTCAAGATGACCCGCAGGTACATAATGAGGGTTAGAAGAGAACATAAAGCGGATCGTGTGCCGTGGAGATCTTCGTTCAGACTCACTCATGGTGGCATGTTTGACAGAAACAACCAGAGCTCACAAATATCACGCAGACACATTCATCTTTAGACTGAATGACTGAGGCTGTAATCCGAGATTAAGTTAATCAAGATCAACCTCAGTCACACATCAGTGGGCTTTCTGAACGGGCGAGTCTCAGGTCCTGATTTTTGCAGCCGAACCGGTTTGACCCAGTGCACCGGATAGCAGCGCCGAGGAGCGGGAGGTGAGAGGACCCGGAGGTGAACCGGCCGCGGCGGCGCCGAGACCGCCGCTCCACCCGCGCTCACCTCTCTTCCAGGCGGTTATCTGGCGACACCCACCTCCACCCGCTCCGCCACCAAGCGCCGCCAAACTGGACCTGAACAGAGCCGCGCGCCATGGCAACGGCCACAATCAGCAGCAGAGTCAAGGGAAGCCGCCATCTTCACTCAGGAAGCCCTCTCCGCCCCGCGAGGTGCACCACGGGCAATGTAGTCTGTAAAATGGAGAACGGAACCAAAGAGGTACCGTGAGCGTAAATAAATGAGAACTCTAAACCAAAAACGCCAAAAGTTCATATCAGAATGAAAAATTAATATCGAAATTTGAATATCAGTAGAAGAAGGCAAGGAGCAGATATATTTTGGGTGTGTGTGATACAGTCATACATTTCAGCTCCAATTCTCACTTGAAACACTGATCCAACGTCAGCAGACAACCCGAACTTCAAACACACAAGGCGGAACAGTTATTGTCCCGATAAACGTTTTCATCCGGAGACTTTATGTGTTTGATCAAAACAAAACAGACACCTGTGAAGCTGCACTCAGTAATAAACTGCTGCACTTCCGGTAACGCTGCGTTTATTTTATTAAAACAAAATTCACTCCTTTAAAGCAATTTTTTTTAACCAAGTCAGAGTTCATGAAAAAAGAGTTTTACAAACAGAGTACGATCAGTGATTGGACTTAAATAAAACTCACTTATTGACCCTATAGATATTGCACCTTAGCTGCCTGCAGCCTGTAGCTCTTTAATTCTACTACAAAAAATATACATCAAGTATAAAATGTTATTTTTTCTTTATCCTCCCACAGCAGACTATGCTCTCCTTTGTTTTTTCTTTTACTTTAGGTGCAGCCAAATGCTCTGGCGATTTTAGGCTGTCTCAGAGTTCACCCACTGACATTTTATAAGGTCAATAATGTTGTCAGTTGTATTTATTCTATTTTTAGATTAATATTATACATAGCTATAATCTCTTTACAAAAAATACAACCTAAGTATGAGAAAAGCATCTTAGTTTGGTGTAGTGATGCGCATGTTTCTGAGGCTGAGATGTCTGCATGATGCGTGTTGTGTTTGTATTTTAATAAGTCTTTGTCCCTATTTTTAATACCTCCCATAATAACACTGATGCTTTATCAGCAGAGACGTACTGTCGCGTCTTTGGTGCTTTTACGCTGAAAGCCCTTGGACCGGAAGTGACTCCTGTTGCTTGGCGCCAGTGCGCGGCTTGACTCAGCGACGCTCCTGTCCAGACTTTCGTTTTCCTTTCTTTCACCAGAAACTGTGTCGATGTTGGCAGATTGAAGGAAAACATGGCTGGCTTGGAGGTGTTGTACACCTGTGTCGCAGGTAACATCACCTGCCCGCAGGACGCTGTGGTGTGTTTCGTTCACTGGGAGCTGATAAAGAGCGGATACAGGTGCATCGGCTCAGGAGAGGAGGTGAGTTTAGCTAACCTTGTGTTAACTGAGCGCAGGTAATAATGCTGATTTTTTCATCATTTGAACGCCAAATTGAAGAATGCAGATTAAATATTAATAAAAATATTCTGCGTGTGTGATTTTTCGTTGTTGTCGAGCTGAAATGATGTGGAAATGCTTAAAATGCCGTTTTTCCCAGTGGACCTCTGCACGGTAGGTTAGCTGTAGCTTCATAAACGAGCGTCACCTCCTGTGAGAAGCTGGCGTTTACCCGATGGGCTTAAAAGTGTGAGAAAGGCGTTTCAGGCCGCTGTCATGGTGCTGCTCAGTTTGAGTTTTCAAACGCTGACATGTTAGCCGGCCAACCCGCCGGGAGCAGTCACCCTGAAACAGGACCGAGCCTCCTCCACCCTCTTCTCCAGTTCATTTAGCAGCAGCGCAGGAACACCATACCTGCTTCAGCTCATTTACTGAGATCGGATCATCAGTGATATATTAAAATGAAGCATTTATTATGGCGTTTAACGGGGAGAAGGAAGCGTCTCCGTGATTGTTTCATAGAAGAAGATTAAATGACTCGGTTCCAAAATCCAGAGATTTTTCTTGGCTGTGAACATGATGAGATGATCAAAGGGTTTATTTTCTTTGGATAAAAACTCTGAGTAATAGGAAAGCTGGCGGAAGGAGACAATAAAATATATAAAATATTATATTTACTCTAAAAGCAATACAAGTCAATATTTAACAGTAATATACATCTTATAATAAGTTTGACTGTTATGTTTAATATTATTTTATATTTAGCTTTTTCAATACTAGTTTTGTATTTTCTTTTCTTGAGACTTTTACCTTATTGAGCCGTTTTATTTTAACCTTTGTTTCTCTGATAATAACACACATGCTGTAGGTGTTTGTGGTTATTTGCAGTCAGCTGGACACAGACTGATAAAAGTATTGTGATAATATAAAAGCAGGTTTGTGACCCCCTCGTCTTTATCTGCAGCCCCGCAGCACCGATAAGAAGACCGAGCTGCTGCCCGCTGACTGGAGCAGCAACAAAGAGTTGTACAGTCTGCGATACAAAGCCAACAACAGCGACACCCAAATGCTCCTCAAGGCCATCACTGTCGACTCCACCTTGATCTTCAACCTGATGGTAGGAACGGGAACTTTTGAAGGAATTTTTTAATGGCCTCTCACAAATTTATGCTAGAAAAATGACATAATCTTCCTAAAGGGATTAATAAAGTTTTATCTTATCTAATCTAAAAGCCAGTGACAGCAGAGATATGACTCTGTGGTGAATTCCTTAAAAAGGGAATTTCCCTGGATTTTTCTGCTTGGAGCGCTGACACGGATCGTTTATCCTACGTTTCTGTCCCGGCATCCTGACCCCGATGATCCGTAAAAAGTGTATAGAAGGATTAAGCCTGATTTCCTCACCGTACGGAGCGTCGCTGCAGCGGGAGCGAGCGCTCACCAACACTTTGTTCCCTTTTTTGTGTTCAGTTCAGTTTGTGTTGATCCAACAGTTCACATCAGTTTAGTGTTAGTTTTTGTCATTGTGATATGGATCATATTTGTAAGGCTGGAGAAACGGTACAATAACACAACAATACTAAGATGCGACACACAGCTGTGAACAATAAGAAAAACAGATTCAGGTGTTCACTTTATTATTTACTGATTTGTTGAGAGAACATTCGACATGTTGATCTGCAGCGCTGTCATTAAAGTGTTTATAAACTCATGTTTTATTCATGCCTGTGTGTCTGCATATGTGTGTAGAACTCCAGCACGAAGCAGGTGTCGGACCTGACGGTGGACATCAACGATCATGTGAGCGGCGAACAGCTGGACGCCTTTGACAGGTTATTTTATTGAGTTGTTGTGTTACCGTTTCTGTAACAGAGGGAGCTTCCAGCCTTAAATGTGTGTGTTTTTAGCCTGCCGTGGTCATCTCAGAGACACAGATGCACTCACATCGTCTCAAAGGCCTTGAAGGGCACACTGTGGGATAAATAACGATTATTTTGAACTGTGAATCATTCAAAGCTACTCTGGCAGAGTCAATAACATGGAGCTGAAAATGAAACGCTGTCTGTCCTCTGCAGTGTGTTCAAGGATGCAGACAGTTTGTCAGAGATGGTCAAGACTCAGCTGCTGCCCCCCTGGACAGGCCAACGGGACAGAGAGCAGAGAGGAAGAGTCGGAGGGATGAGGAAGAGGAGGAGCAGGGAGGACGAGGAGAGAAGAGCGACCCCCTCCGAATGCCCAGCAGGAATCCTCGCCAGGGGACACGCCCTCACTGGTTGGTAATTTATTCCTAAACTGATCATAGGTACATTACAAAGGCCGACATGGTCACAGAGTTCAAGTGCAGCTATTATTAGAACATCTGCTGATGTTTCTGGGGTAAAAAGAGGGGACTGCCTAAAAGCATGAATGACACAGAGAGATATAAACATGTCTTCATAGCTAATTATTCTAAATCTGTCCACTTCATTCAACAATAAGGGTCTCCCACCACTACAGCATGTTTTCATTTCTTCATGCTGGAAGCGGGAAAGTCATAGGACGAAGTGAACGAGGCCCCGGTCACACAGGCCTGGAGACCGCTCCACACCCCTCTGACAGCCACCGGCCGCGAGGGGACGGCGTGTCCTCCATGACCAGTTACTGCAGGTTGAGCCCAGTCAGTGGCCCCCTGGCTGCCACCTGTCACCAGGGAAAAATGTGTATTCTCCAAAAAGCTCCTTGTGATTGCTTTGATTTGCTTTGACTTCTAGCAAAGTGCTGCAGTTATAGTTTGAATGGACTTGTCTCAGTCACTGTGCAGCTGCTGTCTGAGCTGCAGGGAAACTGAAAAGTTTGACACAAACTGGAAACCAGGATGTTTGCCTTCAAAGTAAAAGTTGCACCTTCTGAAACATGCTGGCTGCAGCACTGGAGCCACTTTACTCTGATCTGTGTGATTACCGACCAAAGCAATCGCTGCAGCACCGTCTGCAACTGATTTCACTCGGCAACAGCCGGCAAACCCCAGGAACCGCTGCCCATCTATTAGCAAGGACACTTTTTTCCCTAGCAACCGATGACAGCTCTGGAGAAATGTGCACGTGACTCTATGTGAGAGACCTCAGTACTGCTAATGTTACTGTTTTTACAGCCGCTCCTCTCTTAGGATGGCGTCTGTTTTAGGACTGAGGCGTGTGGTATAAAGTGCTTTGAGGGCTCCAGTAGAGTAGGAAAGTGTTGTATAAGAAACTTTTCTCCCTGTGAGTTATAATTCTCTCACACATGAGCAAAGTTACACAACGTTACAGCTTTATAGATAATCCGGAGTGCCAGCTCGTCCTGTGTGCGCTCACTCAGCTCCGAGCCTGTAGTGCTCCTCATTTTACTCAGAATATGCATGTGTGAGTGTGACATTAGTGCAGTCATTACAGTCTGGGCTGTTCAGCTGGTCCTGTGTTATTGTGCATCAACTTAGTAAACTGTGACAGTACTGAGAGTCCAGTTTAACCTTTGACCTTTGTTTATTTGCACTGTGCAGAATCCAAAAGAACTGCACGACACAAAATCAATGAACAACCAACAAGCTGTAACATTTTCATGCAATCAGATATGTTATATTTATGGCAGATATTTTGGCATTTGACACACACACACACACACACACACACAGACACACATCTCTGGAGGTTTTGAGATCGTGGCTTATAATAAGTCTAGACTGAGCATCTGTTGGTAAATGAGGGCAGAGCTCAGGCAGCTTGGGAGTGTGTGTGTGTCTGTGTGTGTGTGTCTGTTTACAGTCTCTTCTGGGGACACAAAGCAAGTTCTCATAATGTAATCATTACATTTTAGAGGAAATATTTAGTTTAAGGTTCTGGTAAGTGTCCAGGAAATGAATGTAAGTCAGTGTTCTCTGAAGTGTGTGTGTGTGTGTGTGTGTGTGTGTGTGTGTGTGTGTGTGTGTGTGTGTGTGTGTGTGTGTGTGTGTGTGTATCCTCTGTACAATACTTAGAGCAGGGAGGAAACAGAGGGATGTTGAGCTGAAGGAGGAAATGTCAGCAGGGACTTTGTGTGTTTGTATTTCTGATGCTGTGGGGACACACACGGCTCTGCTTCCTTTCAGGGACAAACAGAAAGTGCCCGTGACCTAAATGATTAAAGATTGTGCTGAACAGTTGGTGCAAGGGTGGGGTGAGGAGAAGGTTTTGGTGGGGTTAGAGTCAGAGAGCAGTAAGTACAGGAAGAGCTCACTGTGTTCATCAC
This sequence comes from Pterophyllum scalare, assembly GCA_024447675.2. Taxonomy (NCBI): domain Eukaryota; kingdom Metazoa; phylum Chordata; class Actinopteri; order Cichliformes; family Cichlidae; genus Pterophyllum; species Pterophyllum scalare. The sequence goes on along the minus strand of JAMQGT020003594.1, from coordinate 21,864 downwards.
TCTCATGTTTGTGTGCGGTCCATGGGCGGTGATGATGTGCTGCACTAGTTTATATAGCTTGTCCAGTGACATTAATCAACATATCCATGGTACTAGATATAAAGATGGATGGAGCCACCATGACACCTCCCTTTGTGAAGTCTGTTTATGAAGCCTTGAGTTGAGTATTTTCATCACCGCCATCTTTCTGAAGCAGACCTGCTGAGACAGGAGCCGAGGATACCGTTCACTCATTGGTTAACTCCTGGTCACTAACGAGCCATCAGCCAGTGAGCGTACCTTTAATAATCCTCATTTCTGAAATGTAATCAATATGACCTGATGCTGCTGATTGAGCCCATAAATTCATCAGAAAGTGTTTTCTGAGGTCAGGGGCGTGGCTTATAGGCTACAATCTGAGGTCTTTCTGTAACCATGGGGCGCCCTCTTGTGGCCATTAGAAAGGATTCAGTTTTACGGCACCTCAGCATTAGCTGCAGATGCAGAAACTTTGTCCATCTTTTTTAATGTCTTTGATATTAAATACTTAAAATGGACCTTTGAAGTGTGACAATGCCAAAGAGCACGATTGGCCAGCATACAGCCAAGACCAAGAGTCTCAGGTACCTTACCTAATAATTAATATTTAAAAAACTAACATAAATGTATACTTAAAACTAAATGAAACATCAAAACCTGTTTGGGCACCAACATTCTTCTATCCAGAGCAGCACTGATTTTAGTCGTCATTAATACAAAGATGTATAGATCGTATTTGTTTTTTACTATGATAGCCACATGGGGCAGTTAGCCAGCTAACTAAAGTTCTGCTGGTTAGTTTGTAACAGCAGATGATGTGCAGTAATCTAAGAAAGGCTGTCAGAGGTAGCAAACGAGCTGCAGGAGTTAGCGTGTGATTCGTTCATGTTAGCAGAAAAGCATTATTAAAAATAACGACACTTCCCCGGGTCATCGGGGTCAGATTTGAGCCCAGACACCAAACAGCCCCTGACACGAAGCCTGGTTACCTTTAAGAAGCACACATACTTCTTTGAATCGCTCTAAAATGAATGGAAGCAGCCAGTGCAGATTTTTATTTGGTTCATTATTTATTCACAGCAGTGCTATGAATACATATAAATACACATTTATATGTTAGATTTTATGGGGCGTCCTGAGGTGAAGCCGGTGTAATGTCCTCTGAGGTGATCCAAACATAACCGAGTGAGGGAGAACCGCAGCACAGCATCACTCCTCATCCCCCTCCCCCGTCCTCTTAGCCATGACCCGATCAGATGAGATGCGAGATGATGTCAGCACTTCATCGACCTCGCTGTCGTCACCTCCTCGTCCCCAGAGAGGGGCAGACCGAGGGGGAGGGAGATAAGGATGAGAAACGGTGACAGATGGGAGAAAGTAAAAGTTTAGAGGGGAGGAGGGGGAGAAGAGAGAGAGGACTAAAGACAGATTATAAGAGAAAATGAAGGATGGCAGAGGTACAAAGAAGCGAGGAGAGATGTGAACGCAGAAGCTGAGGCGGGGGGAGGGCTGAGGTGACCGAAATGATCCCGAACACCTGAAGGTTGGATGAATCTGATGTAGGTTTACCTGTTTACCTGGAGTACTCTTCACTACTTCTACTGTGAGCTGAGGCAGGCGTCAGAGTTACTGCTACAACAGCTAAACTGTAGCATCCAGCTAACAGGAAACAGTCAGTGCAGAGAGGATTAAAAACGAACTAATGAAGCAAATCAAAGAAAATAAACTGATGGCGTGTAGTTATTAAGATCTGTATTCAAATCTGCATTGGCATTTCCTGACCCCTCAGAGCACATCTTACCCGTACTTAAGCATACATCTATACACTGACAGCATGTTAGCTGCGTTAACCTAATTAACCTACGCACACGTGTTTGGACTCCCCCAGAGAGAACCCACTCGGGTACCGGGAGAACATACAGAACATGCAGGTACAGAAAAGCCCAGCAGGGATTTGAACCAGGAACCTTGCTGCTGTGAGGCAACAGCATTCCTTCACTGTGTCGCCCCACTGATCCAAAAGCTGAACAGTTTCAGTTTATCACAAAGAAACTCTTCACATTCAAGAAGGTTTTTCTTCTTTTGAAAACCTCTAAACGATGAGTTTAGCAGCAGCTGTCCAATGGGACTCAGGTTCCTGCATTCAGATCACATTAAAGCTGAAGACTCTGCTTTCTGAAACGTCAGAGCATTTTAAAGGACTCAGTTCAGTCCTCCAAACAAGCCTCAGAAGGTTTGTATGGATGAGGTCGGCGTGTGCACAGGTTACTGCTTTCAGCCCAAAGTTCAGGCTGCTCCAAATGGTCTGTATTTTCTACTGTGGGCTCTGAATGATGTCACTGAGAGAGGAAGTCCCTAATATGTTCATCTTAAGCACACAGCTCTCACTAACCAAACCTTCTATTTGAAAAGAGCAGCCAGTGACAAGAAAGTTGCCTAATAGGGGAGGGGCTAGCCCAGCTTGTCTCAGAGTATGAGGGGCTGCAGGGGGGCCCGCTGCCAAGACTTACAAGTCTTCCCATTCCACTCGGAGACTCTCGGAGAACGCACTGCCTGGATTAAGGCCTGGCATCCCGGAGGGCTTGGAGGAAAGATCAGTGCTGGAGCCGTCCCACTGATTATCATGGGGAGTGTGAGGTGTTCTGCTGATTAGGACTCAGGGGACGCAGTGAGTGGAGTTTGATGTTGTCATAGTTACACTTCCTGGATCACGGGGCAAACGCACCTTCAGGACTTCAGGCAGAGACGTTAATCTGAGCAGTAAGAAACGTGGAGGTAATGAATGTTTCTGTGTCATGAATATTAATCTGAGAGCTGCTGGAACGAGTTCGTGTTACTGAGAGACTCCATCATAGCGGTTTCTGTTCGAACACGGCATGTCTTCATCATCCAAACGTGGCCGTGGTAACAGCGATGGATAATTAATGCCCCACTTACAGGACATGCAGCTGAACGTCTTCACACCACATCACCTGCATTCATGTTGGCTTCAGATTTACAGTAACTTCCCAGCTTTGGATGAAAAACATGTTTGTTATCGAAGTGAAATAATTAGTTAATATTAGGAAAGAGCGTCACCTGATCCAGTGCACCTGTGTTTGTTTCCCACTGATATTTAACTTAAGTATGAGATCATCACTGGATTTTTAATAAAAGGTGTGTGTGTGTGTGTGTGTGTGTGTGTGTGTGTGTGTTTGTTTCAGGCCTGGCCCCATGGTCTCTCCGTTTGCAGCTGGAGGAGCAGATCTGGATCCTTTGGGGTGAGTCCGTTCCTTCCCGTCACTTTTAAATCGTCCAAAGCGTTTTATGGAAATCAATCCGAGGAATACACTTGAGCCTGGTTCTTCCTAATCTGGGATTTGGGGATAAGCAGTTGGCCCTCAGTCACATACAGGCAGCTCTGGATTACTGATGCGTGTGCGGCTGAATGTGAAGCTTTAACCTCACGTGTCAGCGACAGACTCAGTGTGTTTAGTGTTAGCGTGAATTTAGCTCGAGCGTTTCTCACTGAAGGCTCCTGTGACGCCGCGTTTGCCTGATGTGACTCTAAGTATAAGGTTGTCAAACTGTACTGTGCTATAATGTGTCAGCATAGAAAAATAATCAAGCCTCTGTCTGCTGCCTGTTAATGCCTCAGGGACACACACAAGGACACTCACAGGGACACACACACACTGAGGGACACAAACACACGGACACTGACTCAGAGACAAACACACAGAGGGACACTCACAGGGACACACTCGGGGGCACACACTCGGGGGCACACACTCGGGGGCACACACTCGGGGGCACACACTCGGGGACACACACACTCGGGGACACACTCGGGGACACACACTCGGGGACACACTCAGGGACACACACTCGGGGACACACTCAGGGAGACACACTCGGGGACACAGTCATTAAGTCTGGGCTCTTTAAAACCTTTTTGGACAACTTGGTTCGAATGCTCAGAGGACCAAAGCCAGCAGGCGAAGCCTGCTCTGAGGGTAAACTTGTAAAATGTAACTGCTTATGTGCGCAGGGTTATAAATGTTGCAGTTTTCTTCTAGCAGCACATTAAACATTTGTCAGCTGAACATTCACAGCCTCCCATTTCTTGAACTCTTATAAAAACAGAAGTGGTTTATTGTGATGCAGAATTCCTGGTGATTACACTCTGGCGACCCATTGTGGTAAAAAACGGGATCCAGGAAAGGACCCCTGGACTCCAGTGGTGGTGAAGCTGAAGATGGAGGCTTGGATGGGTTCTGAGTGAGGGTGAGGCGAAGATGGGGAGGAGGCGGGCTGATTGGCTCGCTGAAGGCAGGCAGGAGAATGATTGGACTAGAGTAATGATGTCAGCATTGACTTTGACAGTGTGGGCAGGTGGAAGTGATGTAACGAGCAGGCGGATGAGTGATAACCTTCATTCAGTCTTCATTACTGAGCTTCGCTGACCTCCATCCGTCTCAGTGCTGGAGTGTTTTTGGTATGAATGGCACGTTTTACAGTTAGGGCTGCAACGTGTAGTCGACAGTGTTGACAATAATCGACAATAAAAATAGTTGATGATGAATTTAATTGTCGATTAGTCATTTTTTATTACTGATGTGTTTTTTTTTAACGGAGTGAGACGTCTTCCTGCCCATCTATCTCTGGCGGGCCTGTTTAGTCATGTGGCTGCTGGTGAAACTCTGCCAACTTTATTTTACAGGCAAGAAAAAGTACTACATATGATTTTATGGTTGGAAAATTGGACCGTTAAATTTATATGAGCAGCAAACCTGATTAAAATGTCTGCATGAAGTATCCATCTTCTGTGTCTTTACTACCACATTTTCATACCTGTCAAGTTTTGTATTTCAAAATATGTGAAATTTTCCGCCGCTGAAAATAGAAGTCGCTATATGACACCATCGCCTAATTTGCATAATTGGTCATTTGCATGTAGTTGTAATTGAGGCTGTGGGAGAGGAAAAACATCTTTGGAGACAATAAATGAAGAAAACACACCCTAAATATGTTTAAAACTACAGATAAACTTTATGAAATAACTTAAATTTAACAAAAACACTGTGGGGTGAGACTGCTAGCTCAGTTCAACCCTCCTCCTTTATCTGAGCCACTGTCGCCAACTTGTGTAAGGAAACTCGCTGTCGGCTGTCTCAAAGGTCGATAAAGGCCGAAGTGAGGTCCGGGGATGGGGCGGAGAGAGCGGGTAGGCAGGCTCGGTGTTTAAGGGAGGTCCGGGGGTTGGAGGGTGGAGTCGAAGTGAGGTCTGCGCGATGCCAGAGTGTACGAAGGGACGCAGTACGAAGGCTTTATGTACTCAGAACAGTCGCTTTTTGGATAAAAAAAACAAAAGGTCAAAATAGTCATTAGTTGCAGCCCTATTTACAGAGTGAAAGATGGACGCAGTCGCTGTGACATCACCTGCTGGTCTGTTTTTGAAGCCACCTGATGCTGTGAAACCAGATGTGACTAATGAGGATGGGTCTGACTCAGGAACCACGCTCTGATTGGCTGATAGCTTAGACAAATCTTAAGCTGATGAGCGAACCCTCAGTCCTGTTTTCCCATAAATTTTCATAATTTATTAAATGAACTGCATGTTTTATTCAATGTGACCTGAAACAAGCAACTGAGCCCATAAAATCCCCAGGAAGTGTTTACTGAGGTCAGAGTGAGGACCAGCTCCACCATCACAGCCAACAGGAGTCGCCCCCTGCTGGCCACTAGAAATAATGCTGGTTTGAGGCACTCCCATCTCAGAGCTGAAATATTTACAGTAATGCTGATGAATGTGTGGTTTCCCTGGAAATCAAACTTTAATTAGTACTGAACCTCTCTGTGGGCCAAAGTGGGTCCCAGCACGTAAACTGCTGAAAGTTTTCCAGCTGAGGCTCTGCTGTTGTCTCAGGTGAGCACTTCGCCCGCCTTAAGGTTTCATGCAGTCTGGTTCTTCTCACTCCAGGTTAAAGAGAAGGAGAGGTTTTAATGGTCCAGTGTGACTTTGATTGATTGATGATACTTTATTGATCCCACAATGGGGAAATTATAGAGACCCACTGTGCAGCTTTATAATATGTAGAAACAGCATTTTTATTCTTTTGCATAAAGAATCACCTAAATCTGTGCTGTACTTGATGCATGGCCACCTTTTAAAGAGCAAGTCGAGATCCATTTTCAGACTCTTATTGTTTCTAATATTCATTTTGCTCCGTTTTATTCTTTTTAACATCATTGTTTTCTGACGTCTGCTTGTGAACATGTTGTTGGACAGTGACCGCGCTGTAAGCTGCATAAAACCCTCCAAACCGCCGCTCTGCATCATCATTACAATCACGAAAGGACGACTCATCCAGGATTTGTGATGCCGTGATTGCGGCACTGCTAGGATTATTAACTAGTGATTCATTTTTAATCACTCTCAGTAAAAACCTGTGGGTCTCTGATATTTGATGACTCAGGTCCTTCTCTTGAACCCCTCCCTCCCCTCAGATCTCGCGGTGGTGGTGGGATGATAGTCGACCCCTTGAGGTCAGGTTATCCTCGCTCTGGCTTTGACCCGTCTAGCGGGATACCAGACATCCTGCCTCCTGGAGCCGTTCCCCCGGAGCTCGTTTCGATCCGTTTGGACCCATCGGACGTCACAGACCAGGGTGAGACACACACACACACACACACACACACACACACACACACACACACACACACACACACACACACACACACACACACACACACATACATCTGTCTGCACTCATTCAGCCTATAACAGCTCCTCAGCTGAGACTCCACCGAGCACTCTCTGTGGATCAGAGACACTTTAAATTTCTGAGGTAGAAGAAGTTCCCAAAAATAAAAGAATTTTATCTTCCAGCTCGATCAAAAATCCAGATGACAGATCTTTGTTTCAGCTGCAGCTCCATCACATCTGATGCAGCACAAATGAAACAAAGCTGCATCCATTTTAATCTCAGCAACACCAGCTGGCCTCTCCATTTCAGCAGCTTGAAGGGGTTTGGGGAGCCGCCTTGTATAACAGAGGCTGCTGTATGAGCTAACATAAAGGCTCATAATGGTTAAAAAAATGGTTAAAATAGACCTGCAGTAGAAACATATTTAGGAGCGTGGTTGTGAATACGAAGCAGTACAACATTAAGCTCATGCAGCCCCCGGTCTTTCAACAAAAATACTGATAACACAACAGCAGCTGTTTTACGTGCAGTCTGTCTGCACACGTGCGGCAAGCGCAAAGAGGCAGAGCCTTTACTGAGACGGTGAGCTCAGGTGGAGCGAAAGAAAATGTTTTTCTAGCGTCTAAAGCAGCAGAGCTTTTTCCAGTAAGCACCATTAAACCTTTACTGGGACACAGCTGGAGGTCCTTCATCAACCACCTGATCATCAGGTGAAGAACAGAGAACTTTGTAGCTGCTCCATCCACCCTGTTTGTTTCACACAGGGAAAAACTGCAGTACGGAAGTTAAAATATGCAGATGAGCTGTTAATGTGACAAATGTGTTTATTTGATTACTTAAGTAATCGATGGAATATGCAATTACTAAAATAATCAATAGTTGCAGCCCTAGTGCCATTACCTCACCCTGATCTGCACTTCAGTTCCAGGCTTCGGTCTGAACACCAGCGGAGGAAATAAATCTGACAGGAAATGGACTGATACCTGAGCCTTACTCACCCAGTCTCACACACACTGCCATTCAGCGCTTTTATCTATGCCTGAGAGCTTCCCAACATTCACACCACACACTCACCCCGATCATGGTCCGAGGATGCTTCGGCACGCAGACCGTAGGAGTCGGGGATCGATCCGGTGACACGCAGACAACCCGCCGGCCCCGAGCCGCCGGCCCAGTAATCACAGCTCTGTGTCTTCTTCTTGTTTTGGTTTTTAGGCCGGATCCAGACCACATGCCCCCACCTGGCTACGATGACATGTTCATGTAGCACCTTGCAGTGTTTCCTGCTTCCAGCATCTTTTCCTCTGGCTCCTCCTTTGGTTCATCCGTGTTAGTGGCCTGAAGGTTTTTGGTTTGTTTTCTGATTGTTCCTTTCATAAGAATTCAGCCTTTTAAATTGAATATAGCAAAAGCTCAGTTAATGTTGTCTCAGATAGCCTGACTTTGGAAGAGAGACTGTTCTAAGGTGAAAGACTCCCTCGTGCTTCATAAACTCCTGATTAGCCTTTTATACATAAACTTTGCTGAGCAGCATCATTTTTGTGCAGCATTAACAAAGAAGGAAACCTGTCAACCCTTTGCCTCACAAACAATAGATCCCATCAGACTCTATCGAGCAGTCTATTAATGAAAGAGAATTTCTGATGTGAAAATACTAAAAACACTGAAACATGGATCTTTACAGCTGGTTTTTGTTTGGATTGTTGTTGATTGAACAAGTCTAATTATCTCAGTAATAAATGCTGAATAAAAACCCTTTGACTAAACACTCCGGTCTCTACTGCTGTTTTCTATGAACTGTAGATAAAAGATGGATGTGTGGTGCTGAACTCCACATGCTGAAACTTTAGTGCTGGCCATATTGGCTAAGGCTAGCTAGCCTGGTCAGCAAAAAGCCGCTAAGAAAAAAAAAACGGAGAACGTGTTCATGGAGCCTAAAGCCTTTGGTTTGTTTCTGCTGTAAAGTTGGTCACATTAACACGGGAGTCTTGTTTCACGATCAACCGAGTAAAATACTCCAATGATCTGCTAAATGTGCTACTGTTAGCATGCTAACAGGCTAAAGAAGGTGCATATTTAGCCTCAGTGTTAGCATACTGACATTAGCGCTCAGGTAGCATGCCTGCAGACACGTTTCAGTGGCCTGTTTTAACTCAGACCTTTCCTGTGTCACCGGAGCATCAACCACCTGAGCTAGCTTTACCTCTCAGCACTGCCTGGGCAGATACAGGAGGGCTGGAGATGGCTGCTCGTCGCCTGCCTGCAGGACAGCTTGTTGAGCTGAAACTAATGCAAAGCTGCATAACTGTCATAGAAAGAAACCAGCTCTGAAGTAAGTCGTGTGAAAAGCTAAAATGTTAGGTGAAGAGGATCAGCAGCTCCTGGGGGTCTCAAACCCAGACTGACTATGAATATACACTCTCTGCTAAACTCGCCCTGACTCTGGACTGTTGTCTGTCAGGAGGTCTACTTCCTCCTCTTAAACATTCATAAAATGAACTGAGCTGTTTTCTCCTTTGTATCTGTTTTATTCCAGGACGAATCAGGACGCTGTGTTTCACTGTGAGGGTGTAAATGCAGCCTGAGGAGGTAAAAAAGGAGCGATGGGGACGTAAACGAGGCTCTGAGCAGAACTCGAGCTCACAGCTCAGATTCGTCTGATGTTCCTCCTGATAGATTTAATTAGAGGTTCTGGGTGCAGCGTGCTCACCTTTAGATCAGCGGGTGGTTAATAATGCTGCTGAGTGGGTAGAAAGAGACGACGCTCTCGTTTTGTCTCGTGGAAAAACAGCGTTCAGTGACATTTATGAGTCATGCTGAAATCTGACTCCAGAGCAGAAACAAACAAAAACAAGAGAGAGGCAGGAGAACGACATCATGCAGGCATTTCTCTAGATCAGCTCAGCTCTCAGTAATAACACTGAGACAGACAGCCGGAGGAAGACTGAGAAACATGAAGCTAAGGAGCACGGGCAGAACAGGTCAGAGCCAGCTGAGCAGGGAAGGTCAAAGGTTAAACCTGAGAAACGCTGCAGGGGTCAGATCTGTGTTTACATGTTAAACAGGTTTCACTGCTTTGACCTGTGATTACAGTCAGTATTCATCACACCTCTACAGTAATATAGCCTCCTGTCAGAGCAGTCACCTTTTAAAAAATGAATTTCATTATTTTGTTTTTCACAGCTGATGTTCCTCCTGTACTGACCGCATCATTGGCATAGACCTGCCAATCATACATCACATCATTGCTGACATTTATATTAGATGATGAGGTTGTCTTTAAAAAGCTCCGCCTCCAGGCCTGTAAGCCAACGCACAACTGCCTTCAACCTGCAATCTTTCTAACAGCCAGCAGGAGGCAGCTCCTGGAAATGAGCCCTTCACCTCCTGATCTGAGACACTTCCTTGGTTAGTTTCTAGTCTTACTGAATACATGAAGGTCATTTTCCAAATCATAGTCTCAAAGTGAAGTGAAGTATAAAGCAGGGTTTGCTCGAGCTCATCAGGTCTAGTTTTTCTCCCATATTGGCTTCTCTTCATTGGCTCCCTGTTAAATCTAGAGTAGAATTTAAAATCCTTCTAACATACAAGGTCTTGAATAATCAGGCCCCATCTTATCTCAAAGACCTCATAGTACCGTATCACCCCAATAGAGCACTTCGTTCTCAGACTGCTGGCTTACTTGTGGTTCCTAGGATACTAAAGAGTAGACTGGGAGGCAGAGCCTTCAGTTTTCAGGCCCCTCTTCTGTGGAACCAGCTCCCAGCTTGGATTCAGGAGACAGACACCCTCTCTATTTTTAAGATTAGGCTTAAAACTTTCCTTTTTGATCAAGCTTATAGTTAGGGCTGGATCAGACGACCCTGAACCACCCCTTAGTTATGCTGCTATAGGCCTAGGCTGCTGGGGGGGGGGGTCCCATAATGCACTGTTTCTTCTCATTCACCTTATTTACTTGTTTATACTTCACTCTGTATTTAATCATTATTATTAATCTCTGGCTCTCTTCCACAGCATGTCTTTTGTCCTGTCTCTCTCCCCTCAGCCCTCAGCCCGCCACAGCAGATGACTGCCCCTCCCTGAGCCTGGTTCTGCTGGAGGTTTCTTCCTGTAAAAGGGAGTTTTTCCTTCCCACTGTCACCAAGTGCTCATAGGGGGTCGTTTTGACTGTTGGGTTTTCTCTGTGTTATTGTAGGGTCTTTACCCACAATACAAAGCGCCTTGAGGCGACTGTTTGTTGTGATTTTTGTGCTATATGAATAAAATGGAATTGAATTGAATAGTTTCAAAATCACGTGACAGTCATGGACAAACACTCAAGATGGGACCAAGTGGTTACGTCACAGTGGCCTTGACCTTTGACCTTTGAAAATATTGGGGTCAGTTTCCTTCTTTCTTCTAATGCTCACCAGTTTTCTTGCTTTAAGCAGCAGATGGAGGAACCTGAAGTGTCTCTGACAGTAACACCCTGTCACTCCCACAGTGTGGGAGCATCCAGGTGTTTTTCTCACCTGTGCACCTGATGAAATGAAGCACATAGCAGCACCCTGCATTAAAAACAACAGCAAATTTATTGGTCACGTTAACAAAATCAGACTTAAAAACCAGCGCGGTCGTTACATACAGGACACGCCCCTCAGCATCGCACCTTTACAGCGTCACATCGATAACATGCAGTTCACTTTGTGAAGCACACAAAGCAGCAGCTTTAAACTGAGTGAGACGGCGGACATATTTGTAGTTCTCTCTGGAGTGAGACTGAAATCAGGTACATTTAAAAGTCTTACATTCATCCTCAGTCAGAGCTTCATTAAATGGTAATAATGACTCTAATAAACACAACTCACTTTTACACTGTACACAACCCTCTTCATCACATCACTGAGCAAACCAGGGTCTGAGCAGCCCGAGCATTCACATTACTGCAGATGTGCAATATTAATCTTTAATATTGGTTAAAACTTTAAATAAATCTTCACTCTTTGTGTGACCAACGTTTGAATGACACGAATATCTGAGCTCAGATTCACTCAGAGCAGCGAATCAAAGAATGGTCTCATTTATGACCTCGTTAGAGAATCTGACCTGCTTCCAGAGGAGCTCGGCCCGTTTGGGGTGCCTGGAGCCCCCTACCCTGTAATAACTGTGTAACAACAAAGCACAGGAGAACGTTCCCGGGCTAGATCGATCACCAGTTTCCTCCTGTCCTGAAGTTCAAACACCAACAAAGACTGAAGGAGGCGTTTCATTTGTCCTGAAACCAGGCGCAGAAGGAAAGGTACGAGTGTAACCCTAACCCTACGAGGTCCAGGAACAGCATCCTTAAAGGTTAAAGGATTTTTGTGCATTTTCTGACCAGTAAGGTTCACAGGGCAAATATGGGGATAATTTTAAGGTTTGAACAAATTTTCCTCCAAACTCTGAAAGCAGATGAGATGATTTTCCCCAGATATCTGCAGCTCAGCACCGAGAGTGAAGACGTAACAAAGATGACTATAAATCTAATCTCCCTACAGGCCGCCGCTCGGTCACCTGGTTTCACCCACAATAAAGGGTTATGTCACTTTTCTCAGGTAATACAATCATCAACAGATACTCATCCACTTTTATATTCTGCTACTTATAATAATCTATAAACATTTCCATCAGTTTAAAACTGAAATTCCACCTTAAATCAAAGTGAAATATCCCTTTAAATTCATTCTTTTGTGCTAAACTTTCAGAAATTCATTGTTAAAGATTCACAGACACAAATCTCATTTCTCCGGCCGCATCATCTTTTTATACATTTCATAGACCTTAATATGATCACTTCATTTGATAAAGCGATATTTCACACGGGCAGGAAATTTCTCTTGTTTTACGTTTAAACAAACAGTCAGCTGCAAACAGCGCCCCCCGGGGGGCCGTCGCTGTTTTACTCCTGCTTCCTGTTTGATGTGTGCAGGTGTCGACCTCTTTGAAGCAGACGACCTTTCTGCACTGCAAAAAAGTTTCGGCACCATCTGAAAATGTTTCAGATTCAGCGAGTCAGAAACAAGAGCTCCATCAGCGCTACAGTCTCCTCAGGCTGTAACGCAAACACACTCAGACTTCGTCCTCTGATTAAACTGAGCGGATATTTATGCTGCAGAGGAGACGTTTGTGTTATTCAGTGACAGTGCAGCAGAAATGACCGCCTCTGTCCTTTAAGTCTGTCAGTGGCTGTTCTATCGGCAGCCTGAGGACGGCGGCAGTAAGACTTCAGGCTCGGGGTCCTTCCCGAATGGGCTGCAGCTCCGGCTGCTGCTGTCTTTGTTTTAAAGGGACTGGAAGCAGAAACTCGGATCCATGTCGGTCACTGCAGTGGCTGTTTGTGTTTGGACGCGCTGCAGTTAGCCCAGAAAACCTGCGCCTGTGTGAATTATCACTTTATCGTATTAAATATACATCATCACCGGTGAATGGCTCAGACAGAAAAGAAGAGGAATGTTTTTACTGAAGCCACCAAACTGTTTCACCTGTGGACGGTCAGAGTGGGCGGTGCTGCTGCAATGACATCACCGCATTTGTTTGTACATTCATCGAGTCTCAGAGGGAAATGCTACTGTTGTGTCACATTTGCAAATAAAGGGAAACAGCCTGCAGGAGGAGGAGCCTCTCAGAACCAATCAGGGACCCTTCATCTACATCTGAACCAGGAGCTTTTTGTCACAGCGACTGTGCTGGCAGCGGGGTGTGCTGTGATTAATGAGACTCAGATCGGGTCACGACCCTGCGTGCTGCTGACGTGTCCTTGAGTATCGTTCTGAATCCCAAACAGCTGTGCGAATGCGGTGCTGTGGCTGACCTTTGACCTCTGAACGCTCAGTATGGAGAAGCAGGGAAGGGTTTTCTTCTTGTGCAATCAGACTGTAACAGATCGTTTCTGTCGCTTTGAGCGCTGATATTTCTGCACTTCTTTCAAAGTCAGGAGGAGGAGACCGATTAGAGGCGCTGCACGAATGAAGGTGCATGCAGGTGATTTAGAAAACGCAGCAAAGTCAAACTCAGGTGCAATCCCTGCAGATCAGCTGATCTCAGTACCATCCAATCAGTGCAGCTGTTTTTGTCATGAACGGCTTGTAGCAGGCAGGACCCCAACCTGGAGCCAGGACATCAACTTAACACCCAGCAGGAGCACACAAAGACACGCAGAGCGAGGCAGGAACAAAACAAACGGGGACTCCAGGGAAACCCACGGAACAGGGAGAAGGACGACAAAGGAAGACGCACAATAAATACACACCAGCTAACGAGGGGAGAGGAAACAGAACAGCTGATGCTAATCTCAGGGGACGAGAGACTATCAAAATAAGACAGGAAGTAACTAACAAGGATATGTTATACAGACAGAGACTTAAGAGGAACACAGAGAGGGCCGGGATAAACCAGAACACCCAGAATAAACACAATCATTGCAAAGAGACACAACAAAGCAAAGGAAGGTGAAACTAAACTGAGAAAACCGGAGAATACAAACAAAATACAACCAAGAACAGATCCCACAGAGACCAGGCTAACTCTAACCCTAACCCTCAAACCAAAACAGAATCAAACTCAAAACCCAGGACCACGACAGGTTTAATACCCCACGATACCTGCAGGAAGCATTTCAAGCTGATATTTAAGCTGCTTTAGCCTGCACACAGTCGATGTGCCTCTGCAAGCTGCTTTGCAACCCACCTCCTCACTTAATCCCTGTCACACTCGATCGTCTCTGACACGTTTCTGTTCTGTGCCTGTTTGTGGACCAGAGCCACGTCGCCAAGTACAAAGAAGTACAGATGTAAATGATCTGTTGATAAAAAGTAAACACATTCTACCACAGCAAACCAATTAATCAGCAGCTGTTTTAATAATCTATTCTTTAAAGACTAGACCCTGGACATCCTCACACTCAGAAGACAGACTGGCTCCCAGTGAGGCCGCAGACACACAATCACATCGATTTTCAAACAAGGGCTGAAAAATGAAACCAAGAAGAAAAACGGCAAACAAAAACTGCAGTTCCTCTAAATGTCCACTGGAGGCTGCCTCCAAAGTGAGTCAGTCCCTCCGACTTCCAGGTAAAAACTCTCCAGTGGGAATAAACATGTTTACAGCCGGATACAGAAACAGTTCAGAACAGCTTTGTGTTCCAGCTCAGTCATCTGGGTACCAGTCAGGCCTGAAGTCTGTGGTGGTGCTGGTGACAACCTTCTCAAGTTCAAGTCACTGAACTGGACCTCTCCAGCTTATTTGTGCTGTAGCTGCTTCTTGATGTGGGGCACAGGTCACAGGTCGGTGAGTTTCAGCCTGTAACGTAGCCGGCACTGCAGCTTTGCTCCTCTACAAGCTTTTCTCTTCAGAGAAGCTAACCGCTAACACTCAGTCTCCACCTTCAGAGACCAGCTGGTGACTCTCGTCTCCCATAACTGAAGTCAGGGTGTTCTTCCTACAGCTACGCTCATCCAGCACTCGTCTTTACATCCGTGAGCACAAAAACAAAGAACTGAGAACTACCAGCTGATTCTGCACATTTGATGGTGCCAGCCGCCAATATGATCCTAACTCAGTGAATCCAGGGAACATTATACCAGCCAAAGACCCATCATCACATTATGCTTTCTTTGTTGTGCTGTGAGGGGTTTATTTTTCTTCGTGGCTCCTTTTTTTCATATCAAAGGGATGTTTCCCGCTGTAGCAGCATGTAAACACTGCTCCGGCCTCATGAAAGGACGAGTACATCTCATATGGGAACCAAATGAAATTTAAGAAAGTGGAAGTGCTGATGTTTTATTCATTAGCACAGCAGAGCTTTTTGTCTGCTCTGCATTTAAAGTTCTGACTGCTCAGCTAAACTCTCCTCTTGGCCTGGAGCAAATCCACGCTCCGATTCTTGGAAAATGTTAAAAAATGTGTAATTTATTTATTCCCACAGAGGCTGAGTGTGCAGCTCCTCTTCTGGAGGGAGAGTCGGAGGTTTAAGGACACTCTGACACACTGTGTCCTCTATCGTGTCCTCACAAGGACTTTTCATGACATCCGAGCGCTGCTCTGCCAACAGTCCTTTGATATAAATAGACTATTTCTATGGTAACTGCGTCATGGCGGTGCCGGCAGAATAAAGATTGATTTTCTCTCATGTCTTCGGTCAAAGTGCTCGTGTTAGGTCTTTACAAAGACGTCACAGAGGAGATGAAACAGTTTTACACTTTTCAAAGGCTCATATCCTCCATCTTTATGTCTTCTTCTGCTCTCATTTTAAATCCATCGTGCATTTAAACGTGACCTCACTGCACCAATAAATACCAATACATGCAGTCCTGTGAGTCACTGCAGATAACGAAGATAATGCTCACCATGAGTTCATCTCTTCTTTCCTGATTCCATCTGTTAGTTAGGGCTGGATCAGGTGACCCTGAACCCCCCCTTGCTGCTATAGGCCTAGGCTGCTGGGGGGTTCCCATGATGCACTCTGTTTATACCCCATTCTGCATTTAATCATTAGTTATTATTAATCTCTGGCTCTCTTCCACAGCATGTCTTTTGTCCTGTCTCTCTCCCCCCAGCCCTATCTGGTCGCAGCAGATGACTGCCCCTCCCTGAGCCTGGTTCTGCTGGAGGTTTCTTCCTGTTAAAAGGGAGTTTTTCCTTCCCATGGCCACCAAGTGCTTGCTCATAGGGGGTCGTCTGATTGTTCCCTGTAATTATTGTAGAGTCCTTACCTTACAATATTAAGCACCTTGAGGCGACTGTTTGTAGTGATTTGGCGCTTTATAAATAATAAAATGACCCTCTTGCTACCCTCTGCAGACATTTTCCTGATGAATTCATGGCTCCAGCAGTCACAAAGAGCACCAACAGCACAAACACATTTAGCCAGCATGAAAAGTTATTTTTGGCACTGCCCCCTGGTGACGCAGCTGTGCAGCTGCAAAGCTCAGAGTCGCACCAATGACTGAGTGCCTCAGTGTTTCAGGAACTCGAGAGCTTCTTCTGCTGGTTCCAGAGTCTGTATTGTATTTATGGTGTTTTCTTCTTTCCAGCAGTTTTATCTCAGTTTTTTTGCCCCAAACTGAAATCACGCAGCAGAGAAACTCACAGCAGTCTTTTTTCTTTGCCTCGTGGATCAAACATCTTATTTCTAACCTGCAGCTAACATTACAAAGAGGACGCATCAGTTTCTGCTGCTGTTTCCATTTTCACATGCAGCTGATAAAATTCAGAAGACTGATATGAGCTCTAAGACCCTCTCTGCTCCTCACCTGATTGCATCCATGTAAGCAAACTAAACCCCATACGAGTGTTCTCCTCCAAGCTCGGTGTGAAGCACCAACAATCATGTTGTGTTTCTCCTGCTGTGTTTCTCCCCACCAACATGGACCTGATCTCTTTCTGCCCTGATGAGAGGCAGCTTCAGACGTTTCCCCCGCTTGTTAAAACCTTAATCCCGGCCTTTTTATTCTCGATGCCAGTGGGGAAACATTGTCATTCAAAGTATTCATGCGGAGTCACTCCTCGTCTTCCCCACTAAGCTGAAAATCCGCCTCTTCAAGAATCACCTCACGTCACCCAGCGACTCTGCAGCATCGCCTCACCCGCTCCTCCTTCCCTCCGCTCTGCTTCATCCACACAGAACAAAGAAAGCTTCAGCCTGTTCCCAGAGCTGCACAATCATGATGAAGAGACACTTTGACCTTTGCACTTCAGATTTCTGCCTATATGATGCTGCAGCACCTTCATCTGCATGTAGGTGTTTGTGATTGCGTCTGCAGCAGGAATGAGTTTGTATCTTTGTTGCTGGGTTTGGATTTAATACCTGAAATGATGGAAACGCCCCTCGTTCGATGAGGCTGAACTGCAGCCCTGCATGGATGATAATACAGGAACTGCCTGTTACTAACAGGAAAATGAATACGTTTAAATTAGTTATGTTGGTTTTTCACAGTAAGGAAACCCAGCAGGCTGTCAGCATTATAGAGCACAGAGCATCTCCAATAACGTGTTCAGGGCGTCTGCGGTGGGATCTAAAACGTCCGAGGTGCCTGAGAAGATGAACTTGAAGGGGAGGTTAATCATTATTCAGGATTTGAGGTGTAATCAGGAACTTGTCAGCCTTTTGTGTGTCTTTGGTGTGCTCGCACCGACATGTTTTCAGCCGTTTGCTCCAGTTTCTTTGGGCAGGTCTGAAAATGAGCGTTTTAGCAGTTACTGCAGTTACCAGCGAACGTTGGCTGGCTCACAGCATCATCACTCAGATTCATTCTGCCAGCATGACGAACCCAGCACAGGCTCATTTCAGTGCGGGCAAGCCTCCATTTCCTCCTGGTTTAGTGACCACGCCCTGGCATTTGGGGCGAGGAGGAGGCGGGGCTGCTCCCAGCAGCACAGAAGGACGGGAATCGCCCCCTCATATACGTAAATGCAGCCAGAGATCTTTTTCTACTCAAGGGCACTTCAGCAGCAGAGGACCAAACCCACAAACATCTGTCACCTCGGCAGGACATCCAGAAAAACACATACACTAAATATATTTTAATTCCTGCAGCAGCTACCAGCTGTTTTAATATTTGTGTCACCATGCATTTGTAATCACTCAGTGGAATAATTCATGTAAAATTAAATAATTATCAGCATGTAAATTAAGTCATGACTGATTAGCCGACAGGTCTGATATGAAACTTTTGGGTCTTCATGCTCATTTACAGTTTTTATGATTTATAATGTGTGATTATTTCATTAATCAAAATTCATGGAGCCAACAATATTTCATCATTAAATAATTAATTACTAATAAAGTAATTAATTTATTGTTGTTCGTGTTGTGTTTGAAGCTAAAAAGCCTCAAATTCCCGTTTCCAGTTTCCAGACAGAAATTTATTTCTGTGAAATACAAATAAATATTTATCTGGGAAAGTGTTTTGGTTTGGAACACCCCTCCCCTAACCCCTTGCTATCAGTAATAAGCACCCCTCCCCTAACCCCGTGCTATCAGTAATAAGCACCCCTCCCTAACCCCATGCTATCTCATCAATAATAAGCACCCCCTCCCCTAATCCTGTGCTATCAGTAATGAGCCCCTCTCCTAACCCTGTGCTATCAATAATAAGCACCCCTCCCCTAACCCCGTGCTCTGTCATCAGTAATAAGCACCCCTCCCCCTAACCCCGTTCTCTCTCATCAATAATAAGCACCCCTCCCCTAACCCCGTGCTATCAGTAATAAGCACCCCTCCTCTAACCCCGTGCTATCTCATCAATAATAAGCACCCCCTCCTCTAACCCTGTGCTATTAATAATAAGCACCCCTCCTCTAACCCCGTGCTCTCTCATCAGTAATAAGCACCCCTCCTCTAACCCTATGCTCTCTCATCAGTAATAAGCACCCCTTCCCTAACCCCGTGCTATCAGTAATAAGCACCCCTCTCCTAACCCTGTGCTATTAATAATAAGCACCCCTCCTCTAACCCTGTGCTCTCTCATCAGTAATAAGCACCCCCCAACCCCATGCTCTCTCATCAGTAATAAGCACCCCTCCCCTAACCCCGTGCTCTGTCATCAGTAATAAGCACCCCCCAACCCCGTGCTCTCTCATCAGTAATAAGCACCCCTCCCCTAACCCCGTTCTCTCTCATCAATAATAAGCACCCCTCCCCTAACCCCGTGCTAGAAGTAATAAGCACCCCTCCCCTAACCCTGTGCTAGCAGCAATAAGCACCCCTCCTCTAACTCCGTGCTCGCTCATCAGTAATAAGCACCCCTCCTCTAACCCCGTGCTCTCTCATCAATAATAAACCCTGTGCTATCCAAACATGGTTGTTCTCCCATATCTTCAGAATCAAGGAGAAAAGAATGATTAAGTCTGCTAACAAATTCCATGAACTACATATCTCCCCCCCTCTTGTTTTTGCTCTTCCTCCTGTGATGGATCAGACCTGATGGGGTTATGATGGGGTTAATGATCTGCAGCATTAATTACCGTTTGATGAAGTTGCTGCTGACAGAAAGAAGTTGGTTCACTTGGTTTTGATCACTTTGTTTTTCGAGCTGCAGCTTCTGAAGGTCCTTCACGTCCTGCACGTCTGCAGGTTATATTTACAAAAGCTCAGAAACAGCTGAGATGGACTCAGTGTGTGTGTGTGTGTGTGTGTGTGTGTGTGTGTGTGTGCTACATTACCCTTGGCTAACTGGCTCACTATACAGACTGTAATACATTAGCATAATAATATCAGTGTATACACAATGTACAGTGCCGGTGTTTACTCATTAAGGCATATTGTATCCTTACATGGCATAAATAACATCAGTGTACATATAATACAGGTAAGTAATTAAAGGTTCATTCCACTCAAAAACACCCACAAGTCACTTTAATGTTTCTTCTTTTTAAAGATGATTTCAGCTTTTAGTCATATTTAATGCTCCCACAGGTTATAATCAGTGGTGGAGTGGAGCTATAACTCTGAGGTACTTTCCCTCCAGTGAAGGATTTAATTCATCCTGTGCTGTATTCATCTGACAGCTGCTGTTACAGACAGGGTCAGGCTGCTGAGTGCATGGATGAGTGTGAATGGCCGTCTGTCTCTCTGTGTTAGCCCTGTGACAGACTGACTGATGGGACAGGCTCCAGCCCCCCTCCCAGGACCCTGAACTGGATAAGGGGAAGAAAATGGGTGGATGTTGTGTTGGTGCTAATAATAAAATCTAAGAAGCCACTGGTTCATCTGCTAACGGGGATACTGGTCAGTTCTGTGGGACCAGTTCGTGCAGACTGTTTACAAAATAAAACTACGTAAACACAATCAGAGCTCAAACGTGAACTTTAAATAAGCTGAATTCATACTAACAAATAATGGATCACGTCTTCATGAAGTTTGTACATGTAAGCAAAATGGCAACAGGCCATCTGCACTGTACACATTTACTATATGCTCATATCCTGCTTCATAGTGTTACACCTTTGCATGAGTCAGCGCTCAAAAACAATCCTTATTTATCCTCTCCCCTGATTGGCCGACCCCCGTAAACAACAGCAGGTGAGTGGAGCTTCTGACACGCCCTCTCTGAGCCTTCACACAGACCAAAGCTGAGGCCTGAACCTGCTCATACTCAAACAGTAAAGCTCTGAAGCTTTTCTCCACCACTGATTATAAGACCTGCTCCTTCTATGAAGTTCATTCTGACATTAAAAGAAGCCACAAAGTCTGTAAGTCCAGCACAGCACAGGGTTACAAGAATATGATGTCTCAAACTTTATGTTGTGGAGCAGCAGCATCTGCTTTATAGAAGGTGGAGTCTCTGCTGCTCTGATGGAGGTGATGCTTACAGAAAGCATGAGGCAACAGTGTTGGATGATGCAGCAGGAGCCACAGCACGTGACCGGACGCTCATTAAAACAGCAGTCGACTTTCACACCTTTCCTGTTTTTGGGTTTTGTTGCTCGCAAAAATTAATTTAACTCCACTTAAATGACTCCGTTTGTGGAGATGCTCCATGATGTGAACCCATCTAGTTTCCTCTGAGATAAACCAGCAGCGATTTCCACCAAGATCCACTCAGGAAAAGAAACACAGGAAATCGTTACTGGCCACTGTGCTCTTGGACTCCTGATGCAATGCTTTGTGGGTAATATCACCCTCTAAATGGTGACTCATTTCACTTCTGTACCTCCCAGCCTCTCATCACCACCTCCTACCTCTGGCTGCATCCAGCCAAACACCTTAAAAGGCCAAAGGTTAAAGCTGCATTAAGCAATGTTCTGACCACAAGGGGGCGCAAACAGCTGCTGTGAGTGAGCTGAAGTCAGAGTGCTCAGATAATGCACAGGGTGTTAGAGGAGTATTGCTCACCAGCTGCCATTTTCTGGACTGACAATGAGAGAAGGCAGCAGCGTGTGTGTGTGTGTGTGTGTGTGTGTGTGTGTGTGTGTACACCGGTGCCTACACAACACACAGATGGATTCTGGACTTTGGAGCCCAATAAGAGGATCAATATTTGATGGCTTAAAGGTTCCCTGTGGAATTTTGATGCCTGTAGTAAAAAAGCGCCAACACAGACACAAACAACACAATAAATGAAGAGAGCTTGTACAGACAAACCCAGTGAGCCTGCTCCTTACTGAGCTGCACCAACCAAACGCCGTCCTGAAGCACGTC
>JAMQGT020003593.1:0-16304 GCA_024447675.2 Pterophyllum scalare | reverse complement strand
GATATGCCCTGTACTTGGTTCAGTTACGTATTGCTAGAGCATGTGAACGCTGCAAGAGTCAATTCAACAACAGTGAGTATAAAATTCCCCCTTATGCTCTGCAGTGTTGGTGTAAATATTCAGTTAAAATAGGTTCTGTAAAAATAACTCTTTACAGTGAAACTTGTCAAGTGTCAAAGGAAATGCACTCTGTTGGAGTTAATATAAAACCATAATCCAGTGTTAATAAAAATTCTCCAGACTGAGTGTAAAAAGTACTCTGAAAAGCTCCGCCCTTCCACCTCATGCCAGACTGAAAAGAATTTACTCAGCGCCATTTTCAACTTCTCCGCCTTGCTGGAAAATTCTCCCAAGCTTTCATTAAGCTCTCCCTTCCACCTGTCGCTGGCATCAGTTTTTGATGACTGAGGTGGATGCAGGAATATTTGAGGAATGGTGCAGCAGCCCAGTGCTGGGATATTCACCATCACATCTGGCAATGGTAAGCTTGATTTCTCTTGATTCTGCGTACCTTTGAAATGTTCCTTTGCATTTTGACTATTACCAAAGTACCATGGGACTTTGGTGTGACAACAGAGTGTTTTACTTATTCATTTTCTCTACTCTGTCTTGTGACCTCTAGCTTCTCAGGAGAGAACTTTGTCCAGCTGTTCTCGGGGGTCAACGTCATCTCACTGCACCCTGGAAACATCATTGTCTCCCACCGCAGTGCATCAAACTGCAACAGATTCAGCACCAGGACTTTGACGTTGTGCCTCCGATGATGTTAGAGAAACGGATAAAGATGTTCCAGTAAATTCACCTTGTCTTAGTGAAGATGTTTTTTTCTTTGTAATCAAACTGAATGCAGAGAAGCCTTTAAGTGCATATTATTTTTGTACTAAACTTAATAAACTGATAAGACAAGGAAGATGTTTTTTTGTCCTACAAATATTTTTGCAAAGTTTTGGCTGTATATTGGTAAGAAATATTAACAATGGTTTTATAATAAAAGACTATATCACTGTGTAAATCTTTTGACACTGACTTGATTAGTTACAGATTAACACTGTGTTTAGAGTCAAATTTAATTAAAAGTGAGTGTTACACAGATCTTACACTTATTAAGAAAAAATTCTAGGAGATGATTTAGAATTACACTTGACAAGTAGCAGCGTCATATTTAAATAACACTGTGTGTTATTTATCTCATAGAGTAAAAGTATGTGAAATACTGTGAGTGTTTGAGTGTGAGAGTAGAATCAGCTCTGAAACTGTAACACTGAGATCAGTGTAACTTTAACACTGCACAGGGCGGGACCACATGTTCACTGGCTCAGTGTTCAAATTGACTCTTCTAGTGTTGCATTAACACTGAACTCAGACATAACTCTTTATTCCTGCAGTTGAGTTGCACCAATTCTGCTTTTGCACATTTTTAAAATTTAATTCTTGTACTCTTTTATATTATTTGTGCATTACTGGGGGGAAATCACGTGTTCTTTTGGGGTTTTGGTCTTTTATGTCCCATCTTTGTAAATGTTTTCTTTGCAGCTCCTGTCTGTGGAACCCGCTCACTTTTCTGCTTCTGGGATTTGAACAACTCTGTGATTCAGGAGAAGTTACCAAGAATAAAGCAAAGACTCCAGGTACTGTGATAGAAATAGTAATGAAAATGAAACCCACATCAAAACATGTTACGTGTGTGTGTGTGCGTGTGTGTGTGTGTGCATGTGTGTGTGTGCGTGCATGTGTGTGTGATTTTGGTGAAGGTCACAGGTGCTAACAGGTTGATTTTGTTACCATCAGAGTCCTGAGTACTGAAACTAACATGCCCAACAATTATTTAGGCACATGTGACTCTTGAACTCCTGTACTGATGTAAATGCACTCAAATTAAAGGATCACTTCAATGTCCTTCTTTCAGCTGCTACCTTTAGGGGGCGCCACAGCAGAACATCTGCCAGCTCCTCACCCTATCCCAGCATCCTCCTCTGTCACACCAACCCTCTGCATGTCCATGAACCTCCTCTGTGCTCTTCCTCTTTTCCTCCTGCCTGGCAGCGCCACCGTCAGCATCCTTTACCCAGTGTTTTTAGTGTTTCTCAGTGCCTCTCTGTCCTCATGCATATCCTGCACCACCCTCACATTCTTCTCTGGCACTGCTGACCTCCTCAGGCAGGACCACAGTTTACAGCAGCACCTCAGTGCTGCATGTTATTTCTTTGTGATTGCAGAAACATGATCGTTATTGCTTTCTATGCAGGCCGCCTGGTAAAAAAGAGTGGACCAGGAGGAGTTCCCAGGAGAACCTGAGACTTCAGGTAAGCAACAGTCTGACACAAGCAAACCTGTGAATCATCCAGAGTGTTTCTTCGAGCAGAGCTCAGCTCATGTTTCCATCTGGGACCTGGTTTCATGCTAAGCTAATTTAGCATCTTGTTGGTGACAGCTCTGTGTTTCCTGTATACACGTGAGCAGGTTTGATCTCCTCATCATCTCTAAAGCAGCACAGTGGTTAACACTGATGCATCACATGCTACTTTTCCACCGCCGAGGTGCCGGTGCTCGTGCCAGTGCTGGTGTCGGTTCCAAACGCTTAAGAACGGGCCTGTGTTTCCACCGCGCTTTGTGAACTGCTCCTTTACGCATGAGTGTGGGCGGGTCCTCGTCTGGACACGAAGCCGAAGCGCAAAAACGTGGGAGAACACGCTCCCCTTTCTTGTGCTGCGAACATATTTTACGGTCCAAACCAAACTACTGCAGCATCTGTGTGCAGCACAGAGGGAAACACACACAGAGATTAGAGCAAGACGACAAGTACGCACTTTGTGTCCTTTTATCTGTGATATGAGCTGATACAAAGCAGCAAGTTCAGCCTTTGAGCCCAACCTAATTCACAGTGAAGGGATATTCATGCTATATGATTGTCTTTACTAAATCTACATTTATTTCCCTCCAGGTATTCCATCTTCCTCCCACAGT
The DNA here is from genome assembly GCA_024447675.2 of Pterophyllum scalare. Taxonomy (NCBI): domain Eukaryota; kingdom Metazoa; phylum Chordata; class Actinopteri; order Cichliformes; family Cichlidae; genus Pterophyllum; species Pterophyllum scalare. The sequence goes on along the minus strand of JAMQGT020003593.1, from coordinate 13,340 downwards.
CCAAAGTCATACATGGACTCTGAACTGGATAAGCAGAGGAAAATGGATGGCTCCAACTGTGGAGAAATAAAAGTATTGAAAAAATGTCAAACTGTTCCTTTAACCCCTCTGCTTTCAGCATGCAGAGGGGTTTCCAGGTGGGTCTCCTGCTCCTGCTTGTCCAGCTGTTCCAGGAGGGTCTGGGGAATGTTCCAGCCATCACCCTGGCTGTCCTGGGATTCAACGTGTACCTATTTGTGTTTCCAGCTGCTCCACCATTGAAGGTAACTCCCCACTGTAACATTATATATTTATTAAGAGTGGTATGATAATAAGGAAATAAGCTGGTAGGGGGTTTCCACTTGTTTCTAGTCTCTAAGCCACAACCCAGACTGTAAGTGTTCAGTCCACCATGCATTCTGGTTCACATTCATTCAGAAATAAAGTACTGAGTAAGACACTAAAGCACAATGTCTTGGTTTAAAGTTGGAGGGATCTGTCAGTGTAGAAAGCACCTGATCGTACCTGAAGTGAATAATTTGTCCCTGAGAGGGTGCTGCTGTGAAAGTCCTGAGAAGGACTGAGTGCACCCCATAATCCAGCAGAACCACCTTCAGCAGCAATGACATGACCTGTCATAATTTATCCTTCTCTCACATCACCGTGGAGGAATTCTGGCCTGCTCTTCTTTGCATCATTGATTTATTTATGCACAGCTCTCTTAAAGTCCCTCGACAGCCCTTCAGGCAGAGGTCTGGTCTCTGGGACATTGCAGCATCAAGCTCATTTTCTGTTGCAGATTTGCTGCTGTGCTCGGGATCACTGTCCTGTAGTATGACTCAAAGCTTCAGCCGTGGGACAGACAGGCTCACAGTGACTCTAGAATACTTCGGTATACAGAGGAGTTCATGGTCCGCTCAGGGACTGCAGGGTGCCCAAATCCTCAGCCCTCCACCGCCATGCTGACAGCACGTGTTTGAGTTTCTCCAGACGTGCTGCTGTGCATGATGGACAGACATCTGCACTTTGGTCTCATATGTTCCAGAAGTCTTTTGTTCAGAGGCAGCTTTTTAAACCTGAGCTGTGCTGCCATGTTGTTTTAGAGAGCAGAGGCTTTCTCCTGCATTTGATTAACACCAGCTGCTACGTGCCATCTTAATTTATAGAAGCAGAAAGGATAATTTTCATTTGACTGTAACATCCCATAATCAGCCCTGTACTGCACATTTGTGTAAACTGTACCCAACTCGACATTTTATGTCAAGTTGGGTACAGTTTGTGAGCAAAAGGCCTCGTGTAATGATTGCATCTTAAACTGCGGTGAGTTTTGTTCAAAATCACACAGCTGGTTTAATTAGCAAAAAATGCTTTGCTGGTTGTAGATAAGCATGTTTCCTGCATTTAATGATGAAAAGAGTTTCTGAGGAGAACATGGAAAAAGCTTTAAAAACAGAAACAGGGCAGAATCTTTTTAGCTGATTTAGCATCTGAAAGAGGAACCTGTGGATTAAAATAAAAAGAGCCCACACGGCGGTGCTTCTGTCAGCCAGATGCATGGCTGCTAACAGCACTGACAAACTGCTTTTTACTGCTGATGAATGCAGTGAAAGGTGTGCAGGCGCATTCTTCACATTCAAGCACAGTTCATCATGTAGCAGGACAATAATCTCCAAAAGGCTCCTGCCAAAGTATCAGGAGCATTGTGTGGCAGCATTATATTTGACTTTTTTGTAGCCTGCTGTCACATTATCAGCACTGTTCCCCTCAGTGTTTGCTCTATTACAGTTTTTGCTTTGTGTCCAGGCCTGCATGAGCCTCGGTCTGGTGTACCATAACAAAGAGTGGCGGCGCCTCTTCCTGTCCCCCCTGTACCACATCGATGAGTGGCACCTCTACTTCAACATGGCGTCCTTCCTGTGGAAGGGCGTCCGGCTGGAGCGCCGTCTGGGCGGAGGCTGGTTCCTGTACCTGCTCTCGGTCTTCTTTCTGCTCACCGGATTGGTGTACCTGCTGCTGCAGGCGCTGATGATTAAACTCATGGAGGACGCTGATCCTTCGGATCCATTATTGGAGCACGTGCAGTCTTTGAGCAGAGAGTGTGCTGTCGGCTTCTCGGGTACAAATTACCAACAGAATGAGTGATTCAAGAGGAAGAACATGCCAAATTATGTCTAATAAACACTATAGGTACCTGTGAACCAAAATTATCAGCATTAATTCTTAGAAATGATTAAATATGACCTTTTTAAGTACAATGTAAAATTTTGGTAGTTGACTTTCCTTGGAAAAAAAAAACTCTTCACCTGGAATCTTCCAGATTGTCCAGATGGGACTTCCAGGAAGAGATCTAAAAATGCTGGAAGCTGTCTAGGTGTGCTCGATGTTATGGCTGCAACAGAAGGACCCAAATGCAGGACTCTCGAGGCAAAATTCAACAAAAGCCATCCTTTATTCACTGGAGACACTAAAGTCTATAAAAATCCAAGCAAAGCTTTCATAGCAAAGTTCAAAATCTTCCTGAGTCCCAGACGACAAACAGCCTGCAGGCACAGGCAGCCTGATAACAGGGAGACTATGGCTATTTATACACAGGAGGTAATGAGGGCAGAGTGGAGACACCAGGGGAACAAAAACACAGCTGAAGTCGATCAGATAATAAAGTGACTGAATGCCAAATTTAAATGAATTCTCAGAACCACTGGTACGCGTCCTAATAATGATCCTGAACACAAACGCTAGCTGGGAGTCATAAATCTCAGTAAGTCGGGGTCACGGCGGCTGACCAGACGATGTGATAATGAAAATAACACCCAACAGATGTGAAATGGAACACAGAAATGATTAAATTCATATGGAAAACTTTGCGCCTCTCTGTATAACCACACGTGTTTGCAGGTATCCTGTTTGCTCTGAAGGTCGTCAGTAACCACTTCAACCCCGGGGGCGTGACCTACGTGATGAATATTCGGGTGTCCAATCGCTTGGCCAGCTGGGCGGAGCTGGTGCTCATCTCTCTGATCTATCCTGGGTGAGATGCTGCTCCATTCTCAGCAGATTATGGAGCTTCGATCTGAAGGCGGCAGAATTTTATATGAAACTGATGTTTTATGATCATGGGAGCAGCACGCAGATCACCGTATGGAATGATGTGTTTCCCGCTGCTCTCCTTTAGCACCTCTTTTGTTGGCCACCTGGCAGGTATCCTGGTGGGACTGCTCTACACTGTGGGTCCACTGAGGACCATCATGGAGGCGTGTGCAGGTCTGAATGCTGCTTTCTCAGTTTGTGTGTGAATGAATTTATTATTTATGCAAAAATAATGTTTTTACACATTACGCTCAGTAAGTCAGACATTTGTGATTACAGCATGCTGTGTTGGTTACCTGTGTGCATCTGTAAACGCAATCTTTAGACCTCATATCAAAGTGCTCTCCTCTCCCTCCCATCAGACGTGCTGTCCTCAGATAGAGTTTCTCCACTCCAGCATTCATACTACAGCTCGTCAGGTACCAGAACAACGTTTCAGGAAACATAAAGCATACGCTGTTTGATAGATCATGGAATAATACAACTGTAGTACAGCTGATAAAGTCTGCTGAGGTTGGCAGTTTGCTGACAGAAGCGGCCTTTCATTGGGCACCAGAGGAGAGGAACCTGAGCTTGGTTTGGATTCTGGGGGGGTCTGAGTTTAAAATCTGCCTCTGCAGCCTGGCTGAGTCCGCTCTGCACACATCACTTATTTTATTTACTCTCTTCATTGTTTTATTTTATTCACTGATTACAGTTTATGATTATTGTTCATTTGTTTCTGTTTTTCACTCTCTTATCCAGCCTCACTTTGTTTTTTAAATTTAGTTTATATATTTTTATGTTCTGATTGTTTTTAATTGCATTTTTATTTACACTCACAGTTTTAATGGAATTTTGATGCTTTAATGTTTTTAATTATTGTTTGTTACATTTTGCCGTCTTATCAGCATGTCAGTCATCCCTGAAGCACTCTGAACTAACCTTGCAGGAATGGTGCTACACAAAACCTGATTGATTGATTGATTGGTGGGAACTGTGTGTTATGGAATAATAGGAACAGCCATTTATCACTGCCTTTTTTAAATGAAACTCAAAGGTTAAACTTGATGGTCTGCATGTGTGACTCCAGGCTACAGCGGGACTGGATGGGAACACGGTGAAGAGCCTCGACCTGCAGAGGATCCCACGTCCGATTATTCTGAAAGCTTCATCGCAGGACTGACGGAGGAAGAGCAGATAGAGCTGGCGATCAGACGCAGTCTGAATTATCGAGGCAAGACTCAGACACGATGAATACTTCAGTTCCTTTGATAAACTAAATGATACACACGAGCCACATTAATGGAAAAAAGTGCACATTTAGCAACAATGTTATTTCTTCAGGACGAACCCGGCAGGGAGAGACCACACATGACCCAGAGGACTCTGAGGATCTCAGGAGGAGGAGGTTCAGGAGGTTTGAACAGCAAGTTTCCAACCAGAGAAGAAGAGTGTGGTGACTGATTTTAACTGGCGCAGATATCTCCCATCATGCATCACTGGACTGATTTTAAAGGAGATGTGGCTTCTTTCTCTGGACTTCCTGGTTTCCACTTCCTGCAACTGCAACTTCTGGCGACTGCTTTTCCTGTTGTGCATCCTGTCTTTTTGTTTCCCACCTGTGTGATTGTTTGTGGTTGATTGTTCTCACCTGTGTCTTGTTAGTCAGTCAGTTCCTCTGAGTGGATACGGTCCTTGAGCTGCTTGTGTTTTCCTGGTTTTCAGCTCTGTGGGCTGTGTTTGGGTTAGTTTTGGCCTCTCGACAGCAATAAAAGCTGTTTTCAGGTCATGTCCGACTCTTAGTCTCTTGTTTTTGGGTCCACATCCTGCCTGCCTCACTGCTGTCTCTTGACACTCTGAGCACGCTCAGTGCTGCTGTTTATTCCTAAGGTGCACATCAGAGCTCTGACACTATAAACACATTAAGGCTTCCTGCCCCACAGCCCGATGAAGGACGCGTGGAAATCGCTTCAGTTTCTCTGCAAATCCAAATTAAATGAACTTGATTGAACAGGTGTGTTCTTGGTGTGTGTGTTCTGTGTTCTAGCAGCTGCAGTTGCAGCAGTGTCAGAGAGCAGCATATCAGAATCAAGTAGAAAAATATTTATACATTTTCTGCATCACTGAATTGATACATGCACATGCAGCACATTAACAATGCAGCACTTGGTTCAGTGTTCATGTGGATGCAGATGTGTGTAGCCCGAGCCTGAGGGTGGTGCTGTTCACCCTGTTCTGTCTCTGCTGCAGACTTGCTGCTGTTTGAGAGGAAAGATTAAAAATTAAATGAAATTCTGCATCATATTTTAATGCAGAACAATATGATTGTTGTAAAATTGGAAAAGAAAAACTAGAATTAAAGTTGAGTCTATGAATCTATATTTATTACTGCTGCTCATCATGGAAACCAAAGATTTTACAGACTGGAAAACTTTAGACCCTCCTGCTCCCCCCGCCGAGGTCCGAGTGAGGTTATTTTCTGGAGATCTGATTGGTCAGTGGTCGCTGATTTCATCCCTGTTGATCTCTTAGTTACCATGGCGATTACCCCGGGAGGAAGTGAACAACCTTTGTTAACCCTGAAGTTACCTGGATAAACCAAAGTCCTGCTTCGTAGTGGAGGTCTCAGGAATCCCCCCCCCAAAAAATACATCAGACCGTATTTGGATGATACTCTGAGGTGACTGTTACTGAGAGATGGTTTATGTCCTCCAGCATGACTCACAGCACAGCTTTAAACACCGAAACGCTGACATTTAAACCTTTTATTTGTTTTTCACGTGAATGTCTGTGTTGTGCGTCACATGTACCGTATGTGTTGTATAGAGGCAAAGCTCAATAAATACATGTTTGTGAATACATATAGGATTGTAAAGCTGCTGTTCACATTCTAGTGCTGACTTCTTCACCGCAGGAGCTCTGTGATGAAGCTCTCCTCTTCCTCCTCTCTCCATCCTGCTGCGGCTCCTCTGCGTCTCCCTGAGCGGCTGTAGGGTTTTCAAAGCGGCCTTCCTCACAGGCAGAGGCGGGCGAGGACGAGGTGCTGGAGTCGGTGGCAGCAGTGGGCACAGCGTTGAAGGCGATGAAGCCAATGAGGATGACTGCCAGCGAGACCATGTAGAGGCCAGAGAACTGAGGCAGGGAAGAAAGTGGAGAGGGAATTTTTAAGGAACAAAATCCAAGAATTTGTGGAAAGATTCTTTGAGGTTTTTCAGTCAGATTCATTTGTAAACTAATGGATGTTTGGAAGCTTTTCTTGCTTTTTGTTGCATCAATCTTTTACATGCAGTCTATGGTGGAGCTGCAGTTTCAGCTGGTAATGCTCTGTAGGTGCATCACTGCAACATTTTTCTTAGTCAGTGCCAGAAAGGACATTTCAGATCACCCCTCTGACTCCAAATAGTTCCACATTTTTATTTGACTTGGATTTTTGAGCTTTATTCTGGTTGCAGAATCTCACCTCGTATCTCTCTGCACTGAGATCATCGAGCCTGGAGTACCAGAGGCTCAAAACCAGATCAGCTGTTTGGCATCTGCAGAGATGACAACCAGCTCTGCTGCTCAAGCCACAGATGTATTTACCTTACAGATGTGGCTCAATTTAAGGGAAAAAGTTGGCTTTCCAACTGTATAAGATTTATTGCTAAGAAGCATCATCACAACAAAGAAATAATCCACCAAACACACATTTCCTGACTGTTCTCTGTATTATTGTGGACAATATAAAGCACCGTGAGGCAACTGCTGTTGTGATTTGGTGTTATACAACTACAAAAGTGTTGCCTGCACAGTGACTGGGATACTGAAAGTGTGATGAACAGACAGACAGATGATGGACAAGTGCTCCTGCAGTGTCTCCCTGCCTCTCAGCAGGCGACACAAAGACTGAACTGAATTGAATTGAATTGGCCTTTTGTGCTAAGTTCCATGCTGTTTATCAGTCACATGCATGCATGAGCTGTACACATACATGCAGTTGTGCACGGGAACATGTTGCACTTTTATGGTTATGGTTATTATTCATTAACATGTCTGTCAAACACTCAGCAGGTCATTGTGACCCAGAGAGGGGGCGGGATGAGACAGTGTTTGTGTGTGTGTGCTGGAAGTAACTCGTTGAAGGACCATCATTAAAGATTCTCACCAGACCCTGACTGAAAAAGCCTGTAAGCTCTGTTAAAAATTTATACCCTTCAAAGTGTCACAATAGAGCCAAAAGCTTATTTGTGTTCAGCACTTTTTCTTCTTCTTTTTTGTGAAACTGAAAGTTTTAAGGGATATATCACAGGTTTGATACCAAATTTGTGTTAATTTAATATATATGATGTAGAAGAAGAGAAACAGGCCTCAATAGGTACGTTGTTACTGAGACCCTTCTAAAACCCTGCACTGTAACCTGATGTGCTCCTCCCAGCCTGCACAGGTATACATGCTGGAAGCATTATTGGCCACTTGCATAGACTGGGTCACAGGCTCTACATAGATTCACCGCAGAGGTACAGTTCAGGCGGCCCAGGCTGGCTCAGTGGGGGAGCAGGGTGGCCAAAATGCAGCTGGCCCGGGTTTGAGTCCAACCCCTTTGCTGTGTGTCCTCACTTTCCTGTCAATCTTCACTGTACCACTACCCATTAAAGGCAAAAATGCCCAAAAATATCTTTAAAAAAGATGTACAGTTCAGGTGTAACACCAAAAGAAAATCTGGCAATGAAGCAACAACTTGACTCTGATTTTGCTGCCAGCTTCAAATCACTGTTAGAGGAACTCCACTGGCTTTATTTTCAGTCCCTGTTTGGTTGCACGCGTTTCAGGTGCCAGCTCGGTGTCCTCTTGAGGCAGCATTTGGAAGCTGGGATTATCAGTTATGTGAAATATATAAGTGTGCACTCACGTTGTACTGGAAGAGGAAGATCCCACAGAAGAGGCTGAAGAGGTCGGCGGTGAGCAGGGAGAGGTTAACGGAGGTGGCGCTGCTCCGTTTTATCACCATAGGCATGAAGCTGTACAGAGCATACATACACAGTGCATAGGCAGCAAACAGCAGCCCTGAGAGGAGACAGGCCCACTGTTAGTTGATGTTAGTGTTGAAGAATCACTCAAACGTGAAGGAAAATCACTTTACTTCCAGAGAGATCTACCTCTCTGACAGGGGTCCACTAAAGGGCTACTGTAGTGCCTTTAAGTGGGGTTTATAGCTGCAAAATGTGCTAATGTGAGCAGCCACCGTGTGGGGGGCATTTTGGGGGTGTTGTCCTCAAACATTTACATGGGGTGCTTCTGTTTTGTCTTCAAAATGTTTCTGTGTCAGATTAGTACTCACCGATCTCCCAGCTCCACTGGATGTCAGCAATTTCATTACGCTCCAGGATCACCCTGAATAAAGACAGAGAAAACACACCAGAGAAACCACAAAGTCCGCTGAATCCTAGAACCGATGCCAGTCGCACACACTTACATCTGTACGGTGCTGATGATTGCGCCAAACAGGCCGACCATGCCCAGGAACTCCACCCTGCTCAGGTTCTTCACGGTGTACTCCTGACACACGTTAGACACCGCGTACAGCGAGGCGCTGAGCAGCACCAAACCATCACCTAACAAGATGTTGGAGGCTGAGGAGAGGAAAGCCAGATCATCACTGATGGTGGCGCAGTGTTGGTTTATCTGCACATCATGCACAGGCAGCAACACGTTCTCATCCCAGATCCCCGTTTTACCAAAGATCTCCTGCTACATGACTGAAACACCGAAAGGTAATGTTCGCAGAACATTTTTAGAACAAAAGGCACGAAGGACTTTTTGGCATTGGTTTCTGACAGCTTAGAGACCCCCAAAATCAGCATCAGGATGGAGGAAGGGTGGCAGTGGGATGAGTTTATAAGCTTTTCTTGCTTTTTGTTGCACTCAGTCGAGCTTTTTTCACCACACTTTTGATCCTTTTCTGGTTTAGGCACTTACAGTAATTGGTTAGTGGTTTCAAATGTTCACAACAGGAACTAAACTTTAAAATGGGCTGAATTTTTCTTTCACTTAAACCCAAAACATCATATTTGTTATTATTTAGGATTCTGCTTATGTAAAACTTGAAGTCATTTTCTCTTTTATTTTGCAAGTGCTGGCAACTGAGGCCATGAAGTGTGAGGAAGTCAAGGGCGGTTTTCCAACACTGTGAGTCTCTTAAAATAATGATAATAATAAAATTAATAATAATAAATAATAATAAAATCATGGCCTGAGTCATTTTTTTAAAGGTTTTTTAAGAAAAGACCAAAAACTGAACCAAACACTGAAAGTATGATGATTTAGGCAAAAATAAAACATTTGATTTAAGCCATTATTTTAAGAGGGTAACGAAGGAGTCGCCCCCTGCTGGCCATTAAAAAGACTGCATGATGAAGGCACTTGCGTATTGACTATATTTTCTAGGCCTCATCCATCTCTAATCCTCTCTTTGATTCTGTTTGTTGATCCTCTCATGCATGACTGTGCAGACTCTTCTTGGCTGCCTCCCTTTGGTGCATCATCTCTTTTCTAATAAAGGATTTCAATTTTCCTCTCTGCCTCTCTTTCGGGATTCCTTGAACACCTTAGGGTCTGCTGTCTGGAGTTTGAATTAGCGACTGAACTCTTTGGAGGACTTCTTACCGGAACCCTGGTCTCGCCCAGCCAGCAGGTCGGCCCCCACCATGGCCCCCACTCCGAGCAGGCAGATGCAGACGGATACCAAGTGGATCGGCCTGTAACGAGTCTTCAAAATCCACCAGCTCAGAACCATCAAGACTGGGATCACAAAGCAGTCCAGCAGCTGGAGGCAGAAACGTCATTTTCAGAGAATTTGGAGGTTTGACTTTTTATTTAGCTCTGGGAGGAGTGGCTGCCCCCCGAGCTTAGTGAGCAATATTGGCATTATGCACACTTTGATAACATGTTAAATACATTTTTAAAGTGAGTCTCTGCCATCACGTCGACTCACCTGCACACTGGTGATGGTGGTGTATTGGTATGCTTTAACCACGGCATAGTTGGCTTCCACATCCACCAGGCCGAGCAGCAGGTACTTCCACCATCGTCTCTCCAGAATCTGTAAAAAATTGCCATCCCCTGCATTTTAAAGGGGAGCACCCCTGAACTTCAGTACTGATGCGTTTGCTTCACCAAAAGGCCTGAGGGCGCTCCGTCTCACTGCAGCGTCCTGTGGCCACAGCTGCCATTGTGCTCATGAGGCAGAACAGCAGCTTTAAATGTGAGGTCACCAAACAGAATCAAACCCACACGGCTGAAAGTGATGTTGGATTTTTGTCCTACAACTTTATAATCATCATCGCTAATAAATTAGGAGTTTATTAACTTCAAATAAGAGTTATTTTAAATGCAGTGATAATTTATTGGTTATTAATTGTTTTGCAAACCATCTATTAACATTATCTGGATGTTTACTGTAGAGTTACAGCTGATGTAAATAAGATCAAATAGAAGCCTTTGTTACTCGTTTTGAAGAAAAAAACAACTTAACAGACACATTACAAAAACATACAACAAAACTCTTGAAAATTTATGAAGAAAAACAAACAAATTTCCAAAAATCACTCTCATAATATAACTTGGAAAAATTCATAATAGTGCATGAAAAGATTTCATTTTTCTGCCAAAACGTGTTGCCAGATCTGTCACAAACCTCCGCTTTAATCTGAGGTGGGTGTTGCAGTGTTACCTGCTCTGCACAGCAGCGTGCTGGTGTAGCTGACGGTCAGCAGCAGGTAGTTGAGGAAACTCTGCAGCATGGGTGTGTTCACGTGGAAGTTTGAGGCCAGGAACTGGGAGGTGACCGCTGTCCCACAGATGAGCCCAGCCAGCCCCTGACCCATGGCCAGAGTCCTGGCCAGCTGCCTGTGAGAGCAGCACAACCACAGCTGTTAATCTGATGGAGACTGAAAGGAAAATGTAATGGATGCAGCCTCCTCTCTGTCTGCAGAGGATCCTGTTTAACACACATATGCTTTCTACACTTTACATAACATCTTTGGCTGACGGAGGTTTTCCAATATTACTAACACACTGCTCACTTTAGCTTTCCATGCTGCACATGCACATACAAAACATACAGCATCAATCATATCTCATAAGCTAAAATGTCATATTTCTCTCTTAAAGGAAGTTCTTCCAGGCTTCTTCTCTGCAAAAATAGTTTGAGTTTTAACCTTTGGTTCTTTTAGGTAAAACTATGTGTGCTAATGCAGCCTTCACCATCCAACCAGCAGCCCGCTGCAGTCGTGGTGTCACAGGCTCATGAAGGAAACCTCAGTAAAAATATGACTAAAAATAAGTTTTACTACTGCAGCGCATCAACTTCCATTAATGGACAAGTGGAGACTGAAGGTGATGGTTGGTCTTTGCATGATGCGCTCCACACACACACACACGCACATGCACACACAAAAATCCTTTTACCTTCCAAAGAAGGAAAATGTGAGGAATATTCTAAAATTTGATAGACTATAATTTTTCAGCTTCACATAAATGAATCTGTTTAATATGTCAGTGATCGGTTGTGTATGGACCACTCTCCTCAGCCTGACAGTGTTATCCCTCACCACAAACTCTGACATGACGCACACACTGAAACTACACAAATACATCCATTATCATTTTAAACTTCCTGCATCTTTAAAACAGTTCAAGTTTTAAAAAATCTGTTGTATTAACTCAAAAATGAAGAAACGATGCAGTCTTAAAATATTCATGTCTTTTAAATGTTAAATTAAGACTTAATCTCTTTGGTTACCTTAGTCATTCAGGACTGGGGGGGCGGGGTACAGGCTTATGTCAGTGATCTGGCTGCAAACAGCAGGCAGAGGTGAATGACTAATGAAGCTGGGCTAAAGAATAACTTCTTTATAGCCTCGATCTGAGCTTTGCATGCAGTCAACTTAGTTTAGAACAAACCTGTTTGGTTAATAACTCGGGTTATCGCTCGCAGCTGATGTTTACAGATGTGCCCCACATGCAGGCGATCATAAAGCTGCTGTTTGGAGAGGATGCTCTCTCAGTGAGACTGCTCAGAGCTGACAGCATTCGGCTGACTCTTAGTGAATATCACTCGTATATGAGAAGCTGTCAATAACATATCAGAAACTGTGCTTTCTACAGACACCCAAAGACTTTACGGATTTCAAGCACCATCATTCTAGTTACACCCCTGAGAGTCCATATTCATAAAGTCCTGAAGGATACCACAGATAACTCTGCACCTTTAAACTCTGTTTTTCTAGTTCTGCACATGTAAACAAACTAAAAAACACATTTTTGATCCCAACACTTTGCTTTTGTGGTCCTGTTACGTTCCCCTAAAGTGTCGAGGGGGTTTGGGGAAGTAACAAAAAGTGACCGGGTCGACAAAAGGAGACATGAAAGCAAAACTAGTAAAATAAAGGATTTTTATTAAAGGTTGTAACAAAAGAGACGGACAAGCCACTATCACCTTTAAAGAAAAAACAAAACACAGGAATCATAACGAACATAAACAACCTAAAGTAAGAGGCATGCACACAAGAACAAAAGACCACCCTCCTCTCCACTGAGCAGGAGTAAGACGCTGCAGCAACACACAGTTCCCAAGCTGTGAAACAAAGACATTCTCTGGCAATCACTGGGGCTGATCTCGCCTCTCTCTCGCCTTAAGTACCCCAGCTTGATTGCTGAGTTGGGTCAGCTGTTCCAAAAGGGGTGGCACCCGAGGCTGGAGAGAGCAAGCCACACCCAGTGGGTCAGGAATCCACAGCAGGCCCGGCTAGGGCCGTAACAGTCCAGACAATGATTTCACACATGTGTCAGGTTCCCGTGATGCCGGTTACTCATTTAGGTTTGAACCTTTTTTCGAGCTGCTTCCTCCACAGAATGAACTTTGAACTCAGATATCAGAGAAAACATGATGGGAGGCCACATTTGGGCCTCACGCGTCAAAGTGATTTGTTGTAGTCACACAAATCAAGAAAAACTTTATTTTTCATTGGAAACATTTGTTTCAACATTTCAGAAACAAATCCTTGTGTCTTTTGAATTTATGTTGGTTGTTTTGTGTCCAAAAATAGTAAAAGTGGTTACATTTCACTACAAAATCATTCAAAAATCCACCAAAGTGAAGTTTGGCAGGAATAATGGACATTTTCTAGCGTTTTACAATAAAAAGAGTCAGAAAGTAACACTTGCTTGTCAAAGACAAACACTGTGTTACGTTGTGTTACATTGTGTTACACTACTGTGTAATGTTATTTCCAAAGCAATGCTGGGTTATTCTA
>JAMQGT020003592.1:0-76150 GCA_024447675.2 Pterophyllum scalare | reverse complement strand
TTATAGAAACAACATGAAACCTGTCAATGGACCAGCGATAATCTTATCAGCTCCTCACAGACCAAACTGGGGTGTTACGAAATCTGGAGCTTCGGCGTGGAAAATGAAGAAAATATTTTATTCAAATGACGATGCTGTTTATCAACACAAACAGCCAATAGGCAACATTGTACCTTAAAGACAATTAATCAGAGCTATCCTTTTAAAACGGAGGGTACATATTAATCACTCCGGCTTTGAGTCGTCGTCTCTAGTGGGAAGCTGCGGTGATAAGAATGGTTCACCTTGGGAAATCTGAGGCAGTCACTCACAAACAAGCAGCATTAATGAAGAGTAAAAGCCATTACCCTCTTGCTGGATCTGATTTTCATCACACACTCAGGCATACACATACCACTTGCACACAAACACAAACCCTGTGCATAATATGAGGTGCTGGATGTGAATGAGTCTGCAGAGTAGAAAACTGCGTCAGTCATTCAATAAGATGTAACGAATCAAAGCATGACTCCTCTAATCTCCACACTTGTTGGTATTATTTCACACACGCTGATCACCGCTCTTCATGAGCTTGAAGCACATGCCTGGATGTGTTATTAAATCTCAAAGCAGAGCTCATCATATTCATTCAGGGATCAAAACAGCAGTGATAACATTTCTGTTTCACACTCTGCTTTGTATTCGAAAAAGGGTCTTTTATGTAGACACACAGGACAGTGGAACATATGAAATTCTTTGCTGCGTGTCCTGATCTCTGATTTCCATCTCACTGTTCTCTACAGTGAGGTGGAATGACAATGAAATTGGATGTAATTGAATAAGCAGATAGTCATGTATTTCAGTAAACTCTGCTGCTTTACCAAAGTGATAAGGAGCTTTAGCTTCAGTGTAAAGATTCCTCTGCAGGCACAAACAACTTCTGCATTCATGGAATTTGAATTCCTTCAGCTTTTTGCACCTCTGTTATGCATGAACAGCCACTTAGCCTGACCCTGGATGTAGCACTCAGAGGTTTGTAAGGATAAGTCCAAGACACAAGACAAATCCCAGGACACAAGCAGCAACACATACAAACATATTTACATGAGTATGTGTGAGGTCAATTCATATTGGAAGCCCATCCTTGTGGTGTGGGTCAAGGACAGGGTACAATCCCTTCAGGCCTGTCACATGGTCATTATTCAGTTTGAAATTTCCAGGGTCACCTCTGATGCACACTGCACTCTGACATGGCAGCCGTGGCAAAGTTCAGCATCGTATATCTGTCAGCCTCTGCTTTATGAATGTGCACTGTGGGCAGGCGTGGCGCTCATATTCAGACTTATGAAATGCAGATGAAGTGAATGCAGAGAAACTGTGAGTAGCAGGCTCTTTGTGTGAGCTTCCTTGTTTTCTTACAGTGCTCATTTGCATGACTTTTAGATGAAGAAAAAACCAGACTTACACGTGTGGCACACCACTGGCAGGAGTGAGTGTTCAGACTCCCAATTACAGGCTGCTGCCTGCCCTATGCCTGGCCACAAAGGCCGTTGTTATCACTGGACACACAAACAGCGCTTGGACTTGCTGCTGGAATGGATTGCAATGGTATGCATTACTCAGCTGATAGAGGCAGAACGTTCAAAAGGAGAGCTGAGTTTTTCATCCCCTGGTATGTTTTAATTGCATAGCACTGCATCTCCTGCCACAGACAATGAGGAGAAGACAGAGGAGCTAGGGGGAAATTGAAGAGTTGAGCAGAAGGCTGTTTCTGGGATGGGCCTGATAAACGTCAACATTATAGGATGTCTCATTTCTCTGCATGTCTCTCACCGTTTCTCCGAGCCCTGCGGAGGAGACTGAGCCCGACTCATTATCCTTGAATTTAGCTTTAGTGGCTGTTCACCTGTAAGTGCTCACTGCGTGTATGTGCATATATCATATATCCTTGCACCTGTTCTTGGGGTGTCTCCTAGTGTGCAACTGCAGTTTTTGTGATGGTATGAGTGAATAAGTCTTGCATAATATGCTATGCAATGTGATTTTCCCCTAGAGTTAGGGATAATTAATCATACAGTATTGAGTGGTTTACATGCTGTACACCAAAATATGCCACTTGGCCTTTCCATTCATTTTATACGCTTTGATAATTAAAGCATTATTAATAAATGTAACTTATCTGTGCAGCAATGAGTGACCTTGAGAGTGCTGCTTTGTACAGTGCTTTCCACTGCCTCAGAAAAAAGGAAGTGAAAAAAAGGCTCTAACTAGGGCTGTAAGGCACAAGTTTGCTGCCTTTGAAAGGCTGGATATTCCTCTCAATTAATGGAGAGACATTAAGGGAGTCTTCATTGAACTGGCCTTACTTAAACAGATATATAGAGCAATTGCTATGCCCTCTGGCGCACAAAGTCAGTTTTAACATCAATTCAGTGAGCGATTTATATGCAGAAAGAGTTGAGGCAAGAGCTGCAGCTGATTGAAGTGACTTTACTGTATCTCGTGGTGTGGTCCCCGGGTGACGTGGCAGAGAGGGCCCCACTTACATAGTCATTTACGGGATGGTGGTCCAGGACGTCGCGGGCAAAACGCTAACCTGCGACCTCTGCATCGGGTGTGTCAACCTCAGCATCTGAGTGCACGGAGAGGACAGAGGAGAGTAAGAGAGTGTGAGAGAGAGATGTTACTGTAGATACTTCCAACTGTTTTCTGTTGTTTGAATTAAAATGAGAGAGCTCTTAGATTCAATTTTGGCTTGAACACCGTGTTTTCCCAGTGGCTTGATGTTACTTACTAACATTCAAAAGAAATTAATTCCAGGCTTTTTTCACACTTCTGTCAAACAATGGTCTTATTGCTTTTGTGATACTAACACACAGATGCCAGTTCATAAAGCCTTGGCATCTTTATGAGAAAGAAATAGACAGAAAAACAGAAAATGACCAAAACAAGAGGCTGAATGTAACAGGCTACATTTACTGAGGTATATATATATATATATATATATATATATATATATATATATATATATATACATACATATTATATATTATTATATATATATATATATATATATATAATATATTATATATATATTATATATTTATATGTATATGTGTGCAGGTGTACATTTCAGAGAAAAATATGATTCTTTTTACTACATTTATCTGATTGTGGGTGTTACCTTGTAGATACTTCATATATTGCAAAGCTGCAAATATCTTCATCTTAACATGAAAGACTGATTGCTGATGAATGCTTATTTTTCAAAGCATATGAAAAAACTCAGCCATTTTTGGTGAGATGATTGCAAACTACTTAATAGAATGTAAGAGGGCTTATACATTTTCCCCGAAAAGCAACAATTTTCCTCCAATTCATCTTTTTTAAACCAGCAGTGACTGATGCAACACTGACATTACCTTGTATGGTAGTCAAACAGCAAACCTGTTTTTAAATGTTTGCTCATTTACACATCCAGGAGTGCAGTCTAACATTACTTTTCACACTGAGTTGTGTCCTTAAACACTCCTTTAACATTGCTTTTGGTCTCTACCAGCTAATGAAAGAAAATATAACTGCTAAATGTTTGACTGTGAGCAGCTGCTAGCTGTTATCCATGTCTGTCTGCTGCTGATGGACTGAGTTTTAAGACGCTACGAGAGTGTGTAGGAGAAACTCTGCAGGTCAGATAGCTATACAGTGAGCTGAAATTCATTATAAAGCTCTGCAGGGGAGCTGCAAATTTATGCTCATCACTAAAATTGCCCTTTTTCACATTGTCACATTATTTTGCAGTTGCTGTTTTGTACAGACTGTTTTGTGGAGCGGTATTTTTAAAATATACTTTTGCGTCTGGGCTTAATAGTGTAATCATTTACACTTAGATAATTTGTAATGTTAACTAATCTCTAGGGTCTAAAATCAAGCTGTCACGGATGCTTGAAGAACATGCAGCTCCTCTAATGGCCACACGAGGCTGGCTCTAAAAGTGAGTCAAGCCTTCTGCCTGAAATGTTGAAGCAGAAATAAACATGTTTACAGGCAGGCACAAAAACATTTTTGGTCTTTAAATTAGGGCGTATAGTGCTGCATTGTTAGGGTCACTGATAGGCTGCCGCTGACATAGATTGCTGTTAGCTGTCACCTCAGCTAATTTAAGTCACTGAACTGTACCTACTGAGGTATGTTAACTTGTCTGCCATTTTTGATGTGCAACATTGTATGGTCAACTTAAAAAGGCCCTGGTCACACAGGCGGTGAATTAAAATAACAGACTGTCAAATAAGCCTGTGCAAAGATTTTTTTTTTTTGTGTGTGTGTGTGTGTGTGTGTGTGTGAATGAAGTTCTAATATTATTTTGTTTATTTTAGCACTAATTAACAAGTATCTGTGTGCATGCAGTGCATTTTTCTATGGAGACAACTTGCTAACCCAGCACTCCACCCTTTCATGCAAATACTTGATTCCCAATATTACAAAATGCCAAACTTGAGGCTTCAAGACATTAATCAATTAGTGACATCACAGTGGCCACATCCATCCTTTATATACATGTGCAAAATGTGATATAAAGTAGCCTTTCTGTGACTCTATGAGTTCAACTGCATTGATTTAATTTGTTGTCTTTCACAATGCGTGTGCACTGGTAATTTTGTTGAAGTGGAGGATATGAACGTTCTTTTCACCACTGAAGATCAGCCTCTTTACTTTCCTAACACGCAGAGAGTAGTCTGGGCTGCCTGCTCATATGGTTAGGAACTCATGCTGTCTCCATGGACCTGCATATGGCCTGTGGAGATGCCCTCCAGCGAGAGTGTTAATAGTCTACATTTAGAGGCAGAGATGCCCCCTGCTCTCACCGCTCAGGGGGAGGGATGGATCCAGTGGATGGGCAGCTGCTGGCAAATCTCCCAGATCTTGGAGTCAAGGAGGAAGGCTGGGTTAACGATGGGTTCCTCAGCAGGAACCCACACTTGGGAGTCGTCCACCTTCATATCCATGGCCTCAGTCTCATCCACCTGCTAGAAAACAACACATACGCATACTCACACGTATGTTATGTATACACAAGACAGAGCATGTCCAACCCTGTGAAAAGTCTGCACCCCACACAGTGTATAGTCATGCATTTCCACTCGGTTCCCCTGAGCCATGCAGCCGCTCCAGCCTCGTCATTTTATCTATCACCTTTGTGTCTGCTGAGAGGACAGCAACTTCCCGACTCCTGACTCCCACTGCCCCGACTCCCTCCTCCTGCTCTCTGTCACCCTCTCCTCAAGCCTCCGGCATGCTCTTTCTATTATACATCATTGAAATTCACAGACAGTGATGATTTGACTTTTAAATGACTTTAGAAGTGGTCTTCATTACTCCGAGTGTGGCTGCAATATCGTTTAATGTGACAGACACAATAAAGCCTTGCACCCCCCCCCCACACACACACACACCTCCCAACTACGCTCCCTTACTCCCGCCCCCCCTCCACCACAATGCTTCACTTGACACTGAGCACTATCACTAGGCTTAATTTGTTGATACTGTAGTTCATGAGCTGTAAAGTAAACTATTATTGCTTAATGATAGGGACTACATGTCAGTGTTGTCTAATAGAGACATATGAAGGGGATTTGGTAATGCTCTCCCTTAACAGTGAGGATATTTATTTTCTTCATGTATATGTAAATACACACACAAACAAACTCTTCTTCCCATTCCCTTGTTAATTAGCAGCCCAGAACAGAAAAACAGTTCACTTGACAAATGTTTTTACAAGGTGATTTTCTTCCAGTCTAAAGCTTAATTGCACATTAGTTAAGCTTGATGTAGAATCCTGGGGCTATAGCAGGAGCAAGAATCATTTATACTGGGTCGTGCCCCCTCCCTCATGTTTGCCCCTGTCACTCTCGCATGAATTAAAATTTTGCTTTTCATGCTGCTTCTTATTTGTCTTCGAACGACACAGCTGTGACCTGTGGAGACGAAGAAGAAGAAGAGTAAGATGAAGAAGAAGAAGAGAAAGAGACGGCTTAAACACATTCTATCACATCAAAGAATGTGTTCGGGTGCGGGAGGTGTTCAGCAAGCTTTTGACACACTTTCCCTCACTTTTAAGCGCCGGCCGGCCGGCAGACTAATGATGACTTGGAAGACTGGTGTAGCGGGGTGGTGGTGTTACAGCAGAGAGGGTGCTCTGCCGCAGAGCTGGTGTGCTCACTGGTCCTGTGGCTGCAGAAATTAAAATCAAACTCAAGCAACACAAACAGCACTCTCTAATTGGACCTCTTAACCACTGAAGCCAAGTCAGACTTCTCTGGAAAGTAAATGGAGGTCACGACATGGGGCGCACAACATGACTTTGACTTCACAGTTGAGAAACGACTCCAATAACTTGTAGGAGAGAGCGCCTTGGGGGAGGTAGTAAAGGTCAGCATTTTAGCATGGGGCAGGGATTTCTAAATGCCAGTTGACAAGCTCAAAGACAACATGATTACAGTACGCCAGTTTATACACACTTTTGAAAGGCTTTTCCATTTTGCTATTGACAAATGATATATTATTAGGACACAAGCAACTTTTTATCAAGTATTGGACCTTGGGAATGGCGGTAATTTGTTTTGTGCAGCCCGCTCCTGGTGTATGTATGCTTTTCGCCTACAGTGCACAACTTAATTATACACCAGTTGTGCTGTAGTTAATGAATTTACCCTCTCCTGCCACTGTGTCCCAAGGGGGGGGGGAAACACTGTTGACATGACACATTGTTTAAAGTGTGTGCTATGTTTGCCAGAGATCAACAAAGATTTTCTCCCCATACCCAATAGCTTTCACACACTGCACCTAAAACTGGCAGTTTTCTTTTTTAATCTAGCATACCTGGTGGGGAACTTTAGTTGATAGCCATATTCAAGCAGCTTGCAGTGTTTGTGCTGGTGCCTGTTTAAAGGCACCAAGGGTGCCGATCACGCCAGCATTTAAAAATGCAAATTCTGTGGCAATAATAAATAAATATTTCGAGCAGGATTTGGTTTGGCAGATGTGGCGGAGTAAACAAGTACAGAATCTCCAGCTTTGTTCACCTTTAGGGAATTTTGGCATGCAAATTTACGCTATTGACAAACAAAACTGTCCTGTTGGGGGAACAGACAACCTCGATAAAATGGCCTCTCTGAGAGTTTGTTGCGCTATGAAATTTTATTCTGTTGGTGAATAAACTGAGCCCTAAGAGAAAAGTCATGACACAGAAGTAGATTGTACGATACAGCTTTTGACTAAGGAAGCTACTGTGTCAGTGAGTTCCCGGCTGGGTAGCATGTTAGTGGTTCATTTACCAGCTATAGCTACAGTAGCCATGTGAGCTGTCACAGCATCACCGAGTCCCATATTTTGCAAAGAGGTAAAGATGAATTCTGCTGTCCCATTTTTTTCTGGCGTGACATGACCTTAATACTGAATACAGCAAATGTAGGAACTGAACGTTTTGTTGCAGTGTCACAAACCACCCTGCCATTCATTAAGCTCGTGCAGACAAAAATGACACAAAGCAATCTGCACTGTGTGCTCGCAGGACTTTGGCACTTTCACAGCCTCCGCAGTGGTGTTGTTTCTCATCACAGTGCTTTTCTGTTTGTAGCTGTTGTCTGAGTGGGAGGTTTTTGGTTGTTGGGCGAGCTTTGGTCATCCATATTAAGTGGGTGTTTAATGGAGCAAATGGCATCCATTGACAATTTTAAGGGGAGTGAGGGAGGTTGATGGCGATTTCTGTGTCAGACTGGGGGAATGAAGCTCAGGGATTACTCCCTCAGACATTTCATAGAGAAGGCAAATTGAAAAGGGAAAGAAAAAATCCTGGCAAACAATTCATGTTTGTCACCTGGTTCTCCCTGGAAGGGGCTGCATTTTCTTATCAGCTGCTTGCAGTTTTACCGCAGTTTTTTTTCATTGTTTTTCACCTCAGCTCTAAAGCCTGCCATGGCTGCTCTGAGCCCTTTTTCCTAAAAGCCTGTGGTGGGGTTAAGCTAGGAACCATTAGCAGCTGGCTTTCACCCCTGTGAGCTTCATGTGTTTCACCACCCGAGGAGGAACTTGCGCTGATCTTTTCCAGGGTCACACGTGGGTGGATTCTCATAGAGGTTGGAGCTGGGGCTGCTGTCTAATGTGAGGACATACTTTGGTGGGGTCAAGCCAAGGTCACTGTTTATTACCTCAGTATGCCCCCCGCCAGTATTTACTGTATTTTTGTTGTGCAATCTAGTGTTTTTGTGCTAAAATCATCCCCTGCAACAATATTAGCCACAGAATAAAGTGGTGTAAGCATATATAGAGAAAAGAGCAAAAAGCAAAAAAGGGAAATGTTGGGAGAATAACATGTGGCATTTGTGTGGTATTGATTGATGAATATATTAATATGTGAATTGAGTGATTATATGGCTTTTTGCAGAGAATTAGATAAAATCAGTCCCAGTGTCATGCCTGACACCTGATGATGCCCGTGTGCACAGCTACAGATTCATTTCAGTGAGCTGGAAAACAGCAATGTGGCAATATCAGTTCAGAAATGTCCATGGCATCTTATCATGTTTGTGGAGTCACGCACCATTACAAATTTGCAAGCTAAAAACGTGTTTTCCGTAACTTTCTGGAGTCGTCAAGTTATAGCTTTGAGGTAACCAGGAGAGAAGCACAAGCACAAGGAGAAAATATTCTGCAAGGTAAAACGTGCTATTTTTACAATCCGCTCTAAATTTTGCAGGTGCAGAGATTTGCATGCTTTGACAGAGACGGGCTATCTGTTTCCTCATGTTTCCAGTGGTTATGCTAAGCTAAACTAACGAGCTGCTGGCTGTGGCATCGATTTAAATGCACAGACATGAGATTGGAATCAGTCTCCTTTTATGACTCTCAGCACGATAATCTTCCTTCAAACGCCAGAATCTTTAGAGATTATGAACTCCAACAGTTGGAGAAATATATTTACACGCCACTTTGCAACACTAAATATGCTTTCAGTTTGTTTATGGTTTTTATTAGCGTGTAAGAAAAAAATGTTTAATTTGTTGTCCTACAAAACACTTTTTTCTTTAAGACAAAAGCTACTTGGAGCAACTCAACCATTGTTACTAAAGTGTTTTGAGTGAGTAAACCTAGCGCCATGTTGGATTTGGGATACCACAGTCCACCTTAACCACCTGCCACCAATAATGTGCTGTGTTTACCTATAAAACTGTTTCCTTTGAATATAATCACGGTATCAATAATGCATTCCTCAAACACACTATGAAAGTTGTAGTTAATAAAAATAATTTATAGGGGGCAGGGCTTCATGCCTGCTGCCTGGTTAACACTGCTTGAAAAGTGGAGTCAAAGTGCTTTTCTTCTTGCGTGTCATCTCTTAAGGCAAGACTGGAACAGAGTACAATTAGAACTTCATGTAAATCACATCTTCAAAACACTTTGTGAACAATTACTTTATTGAAAGGCTTCCTTGACTACTGGTATGTGCCCTATCACTTTACTGGCCTCAGATGATTCACTTTGGAGCTGTAAATTAAGCCAATTAGGCTTCACAGTGCACAAAAGAAGACAGAGATGGCACGGACATATGGTGCTGCCTGGGCAATTAGTATCTGTAAACGTGGATCAGACATTATAAAGATGAAAAGACTATAAAACAAAACAGTGTCTTTTTTTTTTAGGGGTGTAACAGCTTGTGTTCTTAAAGTTAAAACCATGAGTGGTCTGACAATTGCCTTATTCTGTTTTTTTTAAATAAGGCAGTGAGTGGGGTGCGTCAGATATTTGCCAGCTACTTCTTCTCAGCTACAATGTGAAATGTAAATGAGAGTATGCTAGCAGTAGAGACATTTGAGAGGAGGATTTTCTCTTTGAACATGCAGCCCACTCAGTGAATTGCACTGTGACACTGAAAAAATGGGAATTTTGATTGACTGAATTTTCTCCATTCCTTTTTCTGAAGTTCACACACAACTGTAGGAATCCAAAAAAAAAAAAAAAGAAGAAAATAAATCACTCTAAACCTGGAGAGAGCCTTGTGAATTTTGCAAAGAAAACATCTTTAAAAAATATCATTTTAATGGTTTACCTCTCCCTCAGACCTCTCTTGCACCCTTCCCCTTTAGGCTATTTGGGTAAAGCCTTTGGAGGAGATGATTAAAAATTAATATTTGGCTCAAGATTGACAGCAAACACCATTTGATGTGAGCCACAAAGAGACTATGGGTTTTCGGGTAGCTTTCTGGCAGTTTTACAGGCACCACAAACCCTAGTTTGTTCTTCAGTGAGAGGGCTGGGGGAGATAGGACAAGATGGACAGGCCGAGGATTTGTGTGGCGCTCACGGTGCTCAACTCTGGTTATCTCCCTGCAGTATGCATGACAGCCTCTGCAGGACCACAGAGAGTCCGAGGTACATGTAACAGAAAGAGGAGGCATACCAGCAACTCTGTGTCCTCAGTCTCCACCTCTGCCAGTGCGGGTAGTTTCTTAGTTTGGGTCCTGATGTAGCACCTCTGATGTTCAGCAAACCGGATCCCAGTGATTCCCTTTGAAAAAGAAAAAGAAATGAAGGAATGCTCAGAAATTCAGATATATGTATCATTCAGTAGCCTTCTGTGATGTGGATATCCCATACGAACTGAGGCAATCATTTTAAAATGCTCAGCTTTTTGCTGATAATCAAAGCTGTTAAGAAGTTAAAACCTAATGAGTAAGAAGGTGTGTTTTGATCTCCTTCTTCCCTTTTTGTAACTTTTATATCATGGCATGAAATTGATGCCTGCTTGGCTCTTGCAACACAGCTTTTGCTTTCAAGCTGAATGAAGTAAAAAGGTAGCGGGTGTTCCACTGTGGCTCAGTAATGCTTTATAGCAGGATATATCGCACAGGAGAGCCAAGTGACATTGTTGAGAATGAAGTGTTTTCTACAGAGACTGCCCCCATTGAATTAGCCAGTCATAGGTCCCTGTCACTCTCTTAATCTGCGCAGTCAAGTGTGGAGTCACTCTCTTCAGTTCCACTGATGATCCTCCACCATGTGGACTGTGGCTCTTTTCAGTCTGACACACAGAGCCTCAATAGGCACGAAAGATCTGTTAATTCTCTCTCGCTGCTATTGTATGTTAATCTAAGATATTCAGCCAGAATAAGTTTGAAAGACTTTCAGTAGATCAGATTGTATCCAATTTATTTTCTGCAGAGAGCTGCTCATTCAGCACACTGTATTAGAACAGACGGCAGGATCTACATCTGCCACAGCTGCTTTAAACTTGCATCAAGTAAAAATTGTATGAGCCGTACCATGAAAATGGACTTGATTCAATCTAAATTTAATTACACTTACACGGTGATTGCTATGACATCTCCTTTGAATTGGTTAACTTGACCATGTGGGTGCTATTTCTATATTTTCAGCAGTGCTGTCACTCTCAGAGCCAGATACCAGCTGCATGAGACACGATACAAAGTGATGGCTGTCATAATCTACTGCATGTAATTTCATCTGTGTGAAAAAAGGATGGCGCAATAATAGTCTCAAGCACAAAAGCATTATGTTTATGCCGGGCTTTATTGTGATGAGTCTCTGTTTAATTTGGGTCTACTGTGTTGGTGAGCTGCAGCGCAAGAGAAGACGGCGATTTTGTGATGAGATACACTGATTACTGGGCTTGGTCAACCAGAAAATGAAGAAAGACACATTAACATAGGACTGAGGAATGGAAAAGCAAAGCCATTTTAAAAGACAGCACTGAAATATCCACTTGGTGTATCCATGTGCAAGATGCTCATCTAAGTCTTATCAAGAGAATAGAGGACATGTAACAGCATGCATCATTCAGCTCATTCAAATGTCAGCTGGCATTAGTTAGGTCGATGCGTTCACATTACCAACAAAAATGTCTGTAATTCAGTGACATTTCTTACCCACGAACTGTACAACTCTCCTTTCAAAAAATGTAACATAAAAATGTTTAACTGCATGAAAATGATATCCCCTTTAAAATATTAGATACAGACAGAGCAACATATTACACATTACCAGTGTGGCGTTGCCAATTTGTAACCTTTAGGTGTACCTGTATGAGTCTAGAACAACAGCAACAGCAACAAAAAAAAAGCTGCAAAATTTTTAAGACTTTCCACCTTTTGTTGTTACTGATAGTCCACCTCACAATATCTGGACATCACAGTCAATCACAGAAATCCAAGCAGGATGCTATGTTACTGTAGGCTATCCTCAACTTCATCAAAAGTTTTCCTCCAGTCATGAATTTCCAAAGTGCTCTAAAGAAATTTTCGATGGATGAGTGCTGGAGGCAAGTTTTGATGCTTCCGTTTTATTTGCTGTGAAAAGAGGAGGCAGTAGACCATATAGCAAAAGAAAGAAAGGTCTGTTATTTTTTTATTTATTTTTTTTTTCAAATTCCTCTCTGACCAACACATCCTCATGGCTAAAGGCTACCTGCAACATGAAACAAAAAAAGTAAAATCCTACAAAACAGCATCTTATATACAGAGAAGCACATTTGTGTGATTTAGGAAGGAATATTGCTTTTACTTTCATTTTTGTATGAAAACACATGCATGTAGCATAACGTCACCCTCTTAGAATAATGGCCTAAGTAATTTTTTTCAGGTTTTTCAGAAAAGCCAAAAAACTGAACCCAACATGATGATTTAGGCAAAAATAAAACTTTCATTAATAAATGACTTAGGTCATTATTTTAAGAGCCATTATCCACAAATGGAGAAAACTTGGAACAGTGGTGAATCTTCTCAAGAGTCAACGGCCTATCAAAATTACTCCAAGAGTGCACTGATAACTTATCCAGGAGGTCACAAAAGACCCCAGAACAACATCTAAAGAACTGCTGGGAGCATGGGAGAGTTCAAAGTCTAAAACCACTGCTGACCAAAAAAACCCCACAAAGGCTCGTTGCACATTTGCCAAAAAACATCTTGATAATCCCCCAGAGTTTTGTGAAAAAATTCTGTGCACTGACAAGACAAAAGCTGAACTTTCTGTAAAGTTTGAGTCCCGTTACATCTGGCATAAAACTAACCCAGCATTAAAACAAACAAAACGCCATACGAACAGTCAAACATGGTGGTGGTAGCGTGATGGTGTGGGGCTGCTTTGCTGCTCCAGGACCTGGACAACGTGCTGTAATTGATGGAACCATGAATTCTGGTCTCTACTAGAAAATCCTGAGGGAGAATGTCCGGCCATCTGTTCGTGCCCTGAAGCTCAAAAACACACTAGAGCAGGAAAATGATCCAAATAATAGCCAGCAGTTCCACCCCTGAATGGCTTGGAGTAGCCTAGTCAAAGTCTGGACTTAAATCCTATTGAGATGCTTTAGCAGGACCTTGAAAACCATCCAATGTGGTGGAATTAAAACAATTCAGCAAAGATGAGTGGATCAAAATTGTTCCACAGCAGAAAGACTCTATCAGTTGTCACAAGTGCTTGATTGCATTTCTTGCTGCCAAGGATGGCACAACCAGTTATTAGGTTAAGCGGGCAATTACTTTTCCACACATGACCAGGTAGGTTTGGGTAGCTTTTCACCCTTAATAAATGAAATCATAATTTAAAAACTATATTTTGTATTTAATTGGGTTATCTTTGCCTAATATTACATTGTTTTGGTGATCTGAAACATATGTGACACATATGCAACAAATAAGAAAGGCACCGTATATCTGCCAGGCTCCATTGTTTGCATTGCTTTTGCCAACTTGACTGATTTAGTGATTCAGTCTTGAATAGAATAATAACACATGTTGTGCAGGTATTTGTCAAAATGAGAGCCCCTCTATCAAACTGGGCCAAATTTGCAGTTAAACAGCCATATTGTTCTTGTCATAGCAAACATGAATGACATTCAAGTGAACTCAAGCACATCCACATCAGACTAAAATGTAGGCTACTGGCATGATTGTTAGATATTAAATTGTCTGTCATATGGACAGTGTCACCCTCTGCAGGTTTTGACTGATAAGGAGACATTAAAGAAAAAAGTAAACTAAATCTACTGAGAAAAAAGTGTTAAAAATTCAGCTTTAATACCACACAATGGCTGTGCTCACCAGCTGCTGCTTCCAGCATCTGTGGTGATTTATGGATGCTGGCAACCTTGGACTAGGGTAGTGCTATTTGAAGGTAAGAAGCTAAAACATATGACTGACAACTTCTGCAGTATGAACGTGAGCCAAGCCAAATCTGGAAATACCTGCGCCGAGAAGCTGGCGGCAGTTATAGCTTAGGGTGCCTGATCAAGGAGGTCAGGTGCTAAATGAGGAAAAATACTGCTCACCCTTATTTAAAAAGACTCTGGTTCTTATGGTTTCCTCTCACAGTCCAAAGATATATTGTGCTTTCTTAAAGTTTTCAGACCCTTTTAAGTTTTACAGACTCTTGCAGTGAATTCAGCCACCCCCCCACCACCCCCTCCCCCGCCACAGTACTCCACAAAGAGAAAGCAAAAATAATTTTGAAGAATGCAGTATCCCATTTGCTTAAGTATTTAGATCCTTTGTCATCTCAAGGCTGACTTTTATCATTACTGCTCTGACATTTTGATTGAGCTAACTGAACTAACTGGGAACTAAATGGACATAACTAGAAGTGGTGCACACCTGCCCAGTGGTTGCAGCATTATGCTGTGTAGACTGCACCTGGGACTTGGACGTAAGTCACGGAAAAGGAAGAGGTTGATGCAGAAAATATAGCTCCATTCTGAAGTGAAGGCCTTTTAAAGAGTCCCTGGGGTCTCAGGCTTGGATGAATATTTGCATTTTATCTAGACAACAACCTGAAGCATACTTCAAGAACACTGTGAAAGTCCTGGAGTAGCATAGCTTAGAGTCTGGGCTAGAACCACATTTAATTGAGCATTTCTGAAGAAACATGAAACATGGCTGTGCACCAACTCTTTTCACCCAACCTGGTTGAACTTTAAGAAAAAGATTCTGCCTGCAAGAATAGGAGTGACTTTCAAAAGAAAGGCGTGCCAAACTTATAAGACCATTCCCAAGAAGACTTGAGGCTTCCATTGCTGCCAAAGGTGCTTTAACAAAGCACTAAATGAAGCATTGTAGAGGTCTTTGCAGTGCTGAACTGCTTGACTCCCACATCGCTGCTTATATTTTCTGATTAAGTTAAAAAAAACTCCCCAAAACTTTTTTATTCTCACACCTAATACTCCTGAATAACAAACTAAAATGAAGCTGAATTAATTTAAGGATGAGTCTGAAACATTAATAAATAAATAAATAAATAAATACTTACAAGGATCTGAAATCTTCAGAGCTGATTAAGGCAACTGTAACTCCAAATAATCGATCAGATATAATTGTAAATGGCTTATCCTAAATAGCTATATAACTTTTTAGTAGTGTGGGAAAAATTGCTAAAGTTACATGGTGTCTATATAATCTCCAGACCTTAGCAACCCTGTTGTTGGTCTAGACAATAGATAGATAAATGGATTTATGATGACATATGATGGTCAGAATATTAAAAACACTTGTAAATATAATATAAAATATTATATATAATATAAATATATAAATAGCTTTCTATATAACTCCAGGCTTGCAGCTGTCCAACATGTATATGTTCACATGCCCTCAGGGTTGTTGTGTGCTCTGCTTGAGGACATGACAGACCTCAGTGCTGGATAACTGTTATGGCGACTTGTTCATCAGTTGAGACTGATGCAGGCAAAGCTTGAGGGAATATTCAGACTGTTCTGATAATACAATCTAATTAAATATATAACAAGGGAAGTTGGAATGTGTATGTAGATTTTTTAGAAATAAATGAAAGATTGGTTCAGATTAAAATTCCTTGTTAAGTGTCAGAAAGCAGCAAGTGCAGCTCTTTGTTCCATGAAAGGCAAGGCCACATTGCCTTAGCATTAAAGCCTCTGTGTGTAGTGAAGCAAACCTCAATTGTGCATTATTTTTTCAAAATTTCCGAAGGAATTTTGTGCTTGAGTTTAAGGAAAGTAATCACGCAACATGTAATAAGAGAGATAACGGAATAGCCCACCACAAGGTCAACTTAACTTTAATACAAAGGCTGCTAAAAATGCTCCAATCCTTACTCTAATCTCACTTTATTATACCTTTGCTTTGTTGTGCAGCTAACACTGAAACACTAATTTGAAACCTTGTGCAGAAACAAATTTCAGTTTGCCTAAATGTTCTTTGGTTCAGTTGTTCACTTCGTTTTAACGTGAAAACGACCCTGGTAATTCCCTCTCAGGATGTCTCTTTCTCCATTTTTCCTTCCTCTCCTGTTAAAATGAGTCTAATGGTCCACAGTCCTGGTGGTATAATCCCCTCATTTTCCATTCATCACACAGCCCTCAGGCTTGATGGAGATTGTTCTAAAGGTGGCTTTGGTCTGTGTAATAACATGTGACATTCCCCTCTTTTGTATTAAACAAAATCAATTCTAACATCAGTGCAAAAGCTTCCATTTAGTATAACCAATTGTAAATTTTCTCTGAGATTTTTGTCACAATGAGGTTTGAATTACTCTGCTCACTCGCTTGTTACTTAGTCTTCCATGGTGGAGCACTGAATCAAACAAATCTCCTCGGGGGATGTGCTTCACTAACAGGAAGTGGAACAAGCAACAGGCACACATGTTTATGTATGTGGGGCACAAACACACACACACACACACACATACACACACACACAAACACACACACACAGTCGGCTCAGTGAGGGAGAAAGAAGGAAATAGAGAGACTGATTGCAGGGGTTAAAGTTTTCCGGTGCTGTGCCGGTTTCTGTCATATAGCCATTTTAGATTCACAAAGCCCATTGTAACAAAAACAATAACGATTCAGCATAGGTTTTTGTTTGGGATGAGGTGTATCCTGTAACATTCAGCCTGGCAACTCAACATTTCACAGTAAATAATGGTGTGAGAGTAAGAGCATTCATTACCCAGTCAAGCAGCACACTCCCTACTCCGAGGTGCGGCATGTGTAACCTCCTCGAGCAGGATTTAGGAATGAAAGGTAAGTTAATGAGTTTGGCTGGAGACAAAATTGCATTTAAAAAAGGTGTGAGAAACAAACAGAGATGGGCTTTTTAATAGTGTTTGTCTCTGTACTGTGAAAAAGTTGGTGTATAGAATTAGTAGGAAGAAAGCAAGCTGATTCTTCACTCAGGGCAGCTGTGTGCGCACAAAGACACAAATCTCCTTGTGTACTGCTGCTTTACTATCAATTACTGATACTATAAGTGCTGTTTTTTTTAAAAAAAATTGTGTTTTTGATCCTTGTGTGAACACCTCAGTGAGAGTAATTTCCATCACTCCGTCTGTCTGATGTTTCAAAGGTTTGCACCATCTTTTTTTCATCCAGAATGACAAAGACATAAGAAAAATAAGATTTCAGGAAAGGATAAATGTTGTCAATTGTCTCTTAAAAAAGGGCAGGATGTGAACATCATACAACATCCTCTGCTGAAGAGAAGACACAGGTTTCATCAAAAGGAAAATCGCTTGTTTAACCTTTACTTACAGTTTTGAAGTCGTGGACCTCAAGAATCTCCTCACTCCCATTTCCCATCTTGAATATCTCAATGCGGTGAACTGGGTCTATCTCCATTGTACTGTCTGTCTCGACACCATCCACCACAGCTTTGTACTGGTGGTCATATACCTGCAATGACACAAACAACCACACACCTCTTCGATCAATGCATGAGCAATGTTTTTACCATTCCTTACATCATTGTTATGAACTAATAATATAGATCAGCGCAAACATAAAAAATTAAGCAATTTTCTGAATTTTTCAGTCCTCCTTAAATGCTTAACAGTGCTTTACAATTTAACAATGCTGCGCTGCCAACACCTCAGATTTTTTCAATTATTCAAATGGTCTGGTGTTGTTCTCATTGACAGCTGTTTCACTGAAAGGAAAAACAATTGAGTCAATGGTGGCACTGAATGCAGGATTATGAATTTGAATATCCAGTGCCAAAGCCAGAAAAAAACCAGACACAGAATAATTGCCACATAAGTGTGAGAAGTGTGACTGAGATTGCCACATATTTACAGGCTATTAAGCATCAGTTTATAGATTGTTCAGCCCTTAATTAAACACGTTTTCATATGTTCTGCTCAAAGAAAGTCTAACATGAATTAATGCTTTTATCTTAAATATGATCAGGCTTTCTCTATTAATGGGCTATGTACCACAGGCCTCCAAGGTGGGAGCAATTAAACCATTAATTAAAAAGCCATTACTTGACCCAGCTGTCTTAGCTAATTGCAGGCCAATCTTCAACCTTCCTTTTATCTCGCAAAAATTCTTGAAAGAGTAATTGTAAAACAGCTAACTGATCATCTGCAGAGGAATGGTTTGTCTGAACAGTTTCAGTCAGGATTCAGAATGGACAGTACAGCATTAGTAAAGGTAAGAAATGATCTTCTTATGGCCTCTGACAGTGGACTCATATCTTTGCTTGTCCTGCTACATCTCAGTACAGCTTTTGATGCTCTTGACCATAATATTTTATTACAGATATTAGAGCATGCCATAGGTATTAAAGCTGCAGTCATTTGAATCATATTTATCTAATAGACTCCAATTTGTTCATGTAAATGAACACACACTAAGGTTAATTACGGAGTTCCACAGAGTTCCATGTTAGGACCAATTCTATTTACATTATACACTGCTCAAAAAAATAAAGGGAACACTTAAACAACACAATATAACTCCAAGTACATCAAACTTCTGTGAAATCAAACTGTCCACTTGGGAAGCAACACTGATTGACAATCAGTTTCACATGTTGTTGTGCAAATGGAATAGACAACAGGTGGAAATTATTGGCAATTAGCAAGACACACTCAATAAAGGAGTGGTTCTGCAGGTGGGGACCACAGACCACTTCTCAGTACCTATGCTTTCTGTCTGATGTTTTGGTCACTTTTGAGTGTTGGTGGTGCTTTCACACTCGTGGTAGCATGAGTTGGACTCTACAACCCACACAAGTGGCTCAGGTAGTGCAGCTCATCCAGGATGGCACATCAATGTGAGCTGTGGCAAGAAGGTTTGCTGTGTCTGTCAGCGTAGTGTCCAGAGGCTGGAGGCGCTACCAGGAGACAGGCCAGTACACCAGGAGACGTGGAGGAGGCCGTAGGAGGGCAACAACCCAGCAGCAGGCCCGCTACCGCACAGCCCTCCATGTGCTCGCCAGAGGTAGCATGACTGCCATTAGGTACCGAGATGAGATCCTCAGACCTGAATCCGATTGAGCACATCTGGGACATCATGTCTCCCTCCATCCACTAATGTCACGTTGCACCACAGACTGTCCAGGAGTTGTCGGATGCTTTAGTCCAGGTCTGGTAGGAGATCCCTCAGGAGACCATCCGCCACCTCATCAGGAGCATGCCCAGGTGTTGTAGGGAGGTCATACAGGCACGTGGAGGCCACACACAATACTAAGCCTCATTTTGACTTGTTTTAAGGACATTACATCAAAGTTGGATCAGCCTGTAGTGTGTTTTTCCACTTTAATTTTGTGTGTGACTCCAAATCCAGAACTTCCATTGGTTAATAAATTTGATTTCCATTGATGATTTTTGTGTGATTTTGTTGTCAGCACATTCAACTTTGTACAGAACAAAGTATTCAATGAGAATATTTCATTCATTCAGATCTAGGATGTGTTATTTGAGTGTTCTCTTTATTTTTTTGTGCAGTGTACATGCTTCCCTTAGGGAGTATTATTAGAAGGCACAGCATACATTTTAATTGCTATGTAGATGATACCCAGCTTTATCTATCCATGAAGCCAGATGACACACACCAATTAGGTAACCTGCAGGAATGTCTTAAAGAAATAAAGGCTCAGATGACCTCTAATTTCCTGCTTCTGAATGCAGATAAAACTGAGGTTATTGTATTCGGCCCTACAAATCTTAGAAACATGATGTCTAACCAGATACGTACTCTGGATGGTGTTACATTGGCCTCCAGTAACACGGTCATTTTTGACCAGGATATGTCCTTCTATGCACATATTAAACAAATATGTAGAACATCTTTATTGCATTTGTGCAATATCTCTAAGATTAGAAACCCGTCTCATAGTGAAAACTAGTTCATCCATTAATTACTTTTAGGCTGGACTATGGCAATTCATTACTATCAGGATGTCCTGAAAGCTCCCTGAAAAGCCTTCAACTGATCCAAAATACTGCAGTGAAAGCACCAACAAGGACCAGAAAGAGAGAGCATATTTCGCCACTTCTTTTCATTGGCTTCCTGTTAAATCCAGAATTTAATTAAAAATCCTTCTCCTCACATACAAGGTCTTGAATAATCAAGCCCCATCTTATCTTAAAGACCTCATAGTACCATATCACCCCAGTAGAGCACTTTCAGACTGCTGGCTTACTTGTGGTTCCTAGGAAACTTAGGAGTATAATGGGAGGCAGAGCCTTCAGCTTTCAGGTCCATCTTGTATGGAACCAGCTCCCAGCTTGGATTCGGGAGACAAACACCCTCTCTACTTTTAAGATTAGGCTTAAAACGTTCCTTTTTGATAAAGCTCATTGTTAGGGCTGGATCAGGTGACCCTAACGTCTCCCTTAATTACGTTGCAACACACCTAGGCTCCTGGAGGCTCCCCATAATGCATTCACTCACCTATTTCACTCTGTATGTGGTCATGCAGTACTCTGCATTTAATCATTAGTTATTATTAATCTCTGGCTCTCTTCCACTTTCTTTTTTTGTGTCCTGTCTCCCTCCCCTCACTCCCAACCTGTTGTGGCAGTTAGCTGCCCCTCCCTGAGCCTGGTTCTGCAGAGGTTTCTTTGTGTTAAGAGGGAGTTTTTCCTTCTCACTCTCACCAAGTGCTTGTTTACAGTGAATCATCTGATTGTTAGGGTTTTCGCCTCTATTACTGTAGGGTCTTTACCTTACAATAATAAAAAAAAACATCTTGACGCAACTGTTGTTGTGATTTGAAATTTAAGAAAGGATAAGAACATTTAAAAAACAGAGTTATAAAAGCCTATGCTTCCCTATAAATGACTCCATTTACATTACACAGTCAGTGATTGCCATTGCTAATATAGAAATATTCACTGCAGCAGCAATAAGCTATCACAGCTTCGCACTTAGTTTAATTTGTTTTCAGTTTTGAAACAGCAGCCACAATATTTTCAAGACATCTCAAAAAACAAATCAAACACAATCTTATACAGATTCAAAATGACAGCTTCTTAAATGTCTTCAAAGATAAACATCAGTAGTAACAGGTACTTGAGCAATTAAAAATATTTATGTTGACAAGCTGTAAGATAAAAAAAAATGTATTGAGAAGTTTTTTTGAAGTAAGTATAATAAAGAGATTTAAAATCGCCTGTACAGTTAGAGGTTTTGCTTCACTGTTGCCTTAAAGCGCTGTTGTTTATCACAACTGCTTGCTTATGTACTGTTCTTGGACACGCATGGATAGCTCTTAAAATTCCCTGTCTGAAAAATGATTCATGCCCACCAGCTGAAAATATGCTATTAATATTTATGCGAGGGTTGTGTTATGATGAGAAATATATTGCTGAGTTCATCTTCATCTGTCTCAGTGGCAAATCAGAGCCTCGCCAATGAGACGCATGATTAATGAATACACTCAGATGGGAGTCCATCAGGATTTATATCCCCCATCAGAACCATCTGAATGTCCTCTAACACTCTAACAAAATTAGCTTTCACTTTAAGCTCTTTCACATGTTCATTTTTTAACATGTTTTCCATCTGCTTGCTTATACACAGCTTCCAGGACATTTAAATGCGCTGCATTACATGTAGCGATGACTTTTCTTTTTGGAGGAAGAACAGAGTAATAATGATCAAATGGGATATAACTCTTAATAGATGATCACTGTTAGAATGGCATAGCCTATAAATCACTATTAATACGGGTCACAGTAGCCTTGGCTCTAAAGAGAAGTAGAACTTCTAATTGTCAGGAGAAGCCAAATTAAGATGGGCTTGAGATTTAAGTGTCAATTGAGCAGTTATGGATAAAATTGGGGCTATTAAACAGTCTGAAAGTCCATGTGGTGAATTAAAGTTCTATTTGAGCATTTCTTTTATATTAACATAAAGGTGGAATGGGGGAATAGATTCTCGAGGCTTATTGATTTATACTAAAACAGTGAATTACATTTTCAGCGGGCTATCTCTTTTGATGAAAATCCAGCAGTGAGAATCTCCCCACCACACCAGGTTGAAATAGATAATAATGTATTACAACAGTTTGACTTCGGCTGGCTCAATAGCCAAAGCTGCTGCTGTGCACAATAATTGGCATTCTGAAAATAGAAATGAATAGCCCCTATATGGCCTTCTTTGATACTTATAGATGCCCCAGTACATTGGGAAACTTGTAGTGTGATTCATGTTGCAATAAGGGGAAGACTTTGGAGGACAACATAATATTTCACCTCAGTGTACCAATGGTGATCATTATAATTAGTGTTTCAGATGATTCTCATTATTTTAGCTTAAAAAAAAAAAGCAAAAGTAGATTACAGAAAACTTGTTACTCATAATTTCTTGCATCAGTTCTGAACTAAAATGAATTCCCAGAAACTATCACTTAGCAACTCTCACAAAAAAAGGCTGTGAAAGTTAATTAGCTTTTCATGTCAAACTGAACAGGCAGATAAAATGCCAGCACATAGGAAAAACTCCAATTTATGTTACACTCTTTGTGCAGGGACTGTGAAAGGCTACTGTGCGACTATTCTGGTCACAAAGACATTTAATACACTTGAAACACTTCGATAATTATACCAGTGTGACATTAAAGCTGCAGTGGGGAAGATTTTTATTTTAAAGTACACAAGGCACATAGTCCGATTAAAAAAAAGGCAAAGCTCTCTTACTATGTAAGCCAGAGACACTTGTCAAAGAGTTGAGCATTTTTAGCAAATGGTTACACTGTTACGATTAGCTGAAAGGGCTCTGGTCTTTGAGGGAAATATTACAGAAAATGAGCAGAAACAAAGAGGGTTAACAGTTATTGTTAATAAATGAACAGTAGCAAAAATATAAAAAGGACATACAGCACAGGCACAACGTATCAGATAAATAGTGAGACTTGCCAACTTATAGCGGCTGTGCTGTATACCTGCATGAGTGGATTGTACTTTGCTACGTCTTACTACTCATCTGTGAATGAGACAGTGATTCTGACACATGAATGAGCCAACTGATGCGAATCGGCTAATGCAAACACCACTGCATTGCTCTGCCTGAATTAACACTATGCTCCACTTTGCTTCACCCACATCACATAAGCTTTCTCATCTCAGTGCTCCCTGAGCTAACTCCATCTGATATGGTTTGGAAAACAATAATGAAATAGTAAGTGGACCTTGGCTAATTTCTTTGTTTATCTGCTGGTTCTTCAAGTCTAAGCATAAATATAAACATTTAAAACAAACAGGAACATTATATCTGATGGAGATCTGCTCTTTCCCCCCATGTGAAAAACTAAGTTAGATCTGATCATCAGAAAGTCTGAGCACGTTTAATAAAAGCAGAAATTTTGGCAGTTTGCAGGTCTGAAGCAGTGAGGTGTGTATTAACACAAGGAGTGGACATCCCAGCAAATTCACACCAAGGTCAGTCCATGCATTGATTGGAAAAACTGCAAAACCCCCTCAAGGGATACATCTCAGACTCTGCAGGCATCAGTTAGCATGTTAAATATTAAACTTCATGACAGTACAATTAGAAAAAGACTGAATAAGTATGGCTTATTTGGAAGGGTTGCCAAGAGAAAGCCTATTCTCTCTTTAAAGAATATTGCCGCACAGCTTAGGTTTGCAAACTTTGCAAAGTTCACTACTTTCCAATTTCTTCAAAGTAGTGAACAAATTACAAAACTTCCAGAACTTCTGTCCTTTGAACAGATGAGACCAAAGTGGAGTTTGGCCATCATGGACAGTACCATGTTTGGCGAAAACCAAACACAGCATATCAGCACAAATAGCTCACACCAACTGTTGAGGACGGTGGTGGGCTGATGTTTTCGGCTTGTTTTACAGCCACAGGACCGGTGTGCTAAAGTATTCTAGAGGCCATCAGTCTGACAGATAAAGCACGGCTGAAACTGGGTCATACAAGAGGAGAATGATCCCAAGCACAGCACCAAACAACAGAATGGCTAAAAAAAAAGTGTTGCAATGGCCCAACTCAAAATCCAGACCACAACCTGATTCAAATGCTATTGTTGCAGGACAATGTAGTCTGAGTGTTATGTGGGACCATCTTCTCACCCATTGGTTTTACTTGCTGCTTACGATTGCAGTCAGTTTAGTTAGGTTTGGGCACTACAAATACTTGGTTACAACACAGACACATACACGAAATTATAAAACTGCACCATGTACCATTTTAGCCTCTTGGGGCAGCTCAGATTTGAAAATGACAACATTGTTAATTTCACTGAAGTTGATTATAAGCACATCCAGCAGACATTAGCAATCAGCATTTGATTGTTTTGTGTCCCTGTGTTTTTCTTCTTTGTTTAATCTTTATCAGTTACTCACACATGCTGACTATTCAACACGTCTGAGTAACTATTGCTCCACAATAGTACAGTATGTTAACCAGCTGTGAACTTTGCTTGAATGCTCTTTGATGCTGGGCAGATGGCTGGTAATTTTCTGTGAGTTTGTCAGTACAGATTCCTTTCAAATGATGCTTTTCCCTTCCATATTTTTCCACTGCTTATGTAAATACTGATTAGTGCAGTTTTAACGGCTTCCTGCAACCTGGTGTTTGTATGCCAGTGTCTATAATGCATTTACAATTTTCTTATTAATAACCAATAACTGGAATTATCATGTAGTTGTTGGTTTAAAATTGTTAGCCACTTAGATGAAAGAATTAACTATTTTATTTTGTTATTAATAAAGATATCTTTAAATTTTTTACCTTTTACCACAAGAAAAAAAAATGGTTTAATGTCATCCATTAAACAGCATGGTGTTTGGGAATCACCTTGTGGATAGAAAAAAAGACATGCCTGTTTGGCAATTTTCATTGCTTCAACTATGAATTGGGAACAGCATAGACTCCTATGTTAAAAAGCCAAAGTTTACATAAGAAATAAACATGTTTACAGCCTACAGCAGAAACAGTTTTGGTCTCTACAGCTAACACCCCATTTAGACAACTGTATGGTGGTTTAAATGCATTTACTCCAACCATTAAATTTTTAATTGAAGCTTACATTTAGGCATGTGGTTACTTTAAATGGCAGGACAATGCCAACACAGATGGCTATAACCGCTAGCCATCACCTCAGCTAATGAGTTACTGAACTTTATTTGTTTGTGGTGTTGGAGCCTTTAGGTGCATATTAATGAAATTATCTAACAAATAATATGTCTTACAGAGGTAAAATACTACTGATGTAAGTATTTTAACAGACTGTCCAAGAAGTCTGTGTCTTCTGCCAAGACTGCATACCAGGTGCAGCGGTTACTGTTTGGCACCAGGAAGTTTTAAAGGGATATTTAAGAAACAGTTCTTGAGGCTGGAGTATGTGCACAAAAAAGGTGGGATTTATTAAGAAAAATCTTAATGAAACAAAAGACCCTGGGGACCAAACAAACAGAAACTACAATCAAACAAAACAAAACACAGGCCTCACAGCAAGCTGCCACCTCCACTCTCTTCTCTACTCAGTCCCTTTACTTATGCCTTCCCAGTCTCATCTTCACGGATCTGACCACTTGTCCAGGTAAAGGAGATGGTGATCAAAAGACAGATAACCAAAGTATAAATATGCATAAGCAATCATCAAAACACTGAACCCAGTCTAATTAACAGACCGATTCACATGCCAAAATAAACAACAGAAACTCATTATGTGATCAATAATCCCACCCCCTGCTGATAATGTTTGGGAGCTGGGTATTGCAGAAAGACGAAAGGGAGACTGCTTTTATAGTGAGCTCTAACTAGAAGGTATCTGTTTCTGTACACTTTGTTAACCAAGAAAACTAATAACACAACATCCAACTCTTTCTTTCCAATATGTTTATTTTGGCTGCAAAAAACAATATGTCAGTGGATAAAATGCTAAACCCAAGGCCTCAGAACAGTGTAAACTCTCAGATACTGTTCATCTGCTTTTAGGCCTGCCACATCTTCTGTTGCCCACCATTTGACCAGTTTGTTCAAAATTTTTAAGGATGCACTGCACACCATGGTGAGTATTCAGCTAATAGCCTCTAGGGAAGCAACTTGTTGGTACAAAAATACTGACTCTGTGACTCATGACTCATCAATTCAACTAAGAAATTTAATTTTAAATGTTAAACCAATTTAAAATTTTAAATTGGTTGTCTGTTACATGCAGATACAAGACTGCTTCATCCCTTGAGTTAGGTGCCTTTTATTTTGCTTGAATAATTAATAGGTCATCATTAAGTGGCTTAACAAACAAAAACAAAAACAAACAAAAGAAATCATCTGAAACTGGTAAACAAAACAAAACAGCCCAATGTCCAAGAAAATCTTTAGAAAGACTCGGGAACTACTGCTCATGAAAAAATTACAGGAGAGTCTGGCTCCTTGGCAGCAAAATCTAAAAAAATGCGGGGAGTCTCAAGACTTTTGCACATTAGTCTCCGTGTATGTATATGTGTGTGTACTTAAAACTGTCCTCAGAAAGTATATTTCCTCTTAGACTGCTACAACCACTATTTAAAAAAAAAAAAAAAAAATCTGTCTTTGTTAATGAAGCTGTGTTTTCTTTGAAACATGCAGAGCTCTCTGAAATCACATTTTGTGAACTCTGGGATTTGACATTTTCAAATATAAAAGAGTTTCCTGTCATCATGTGAAGTTTCCTTCTGTGGCTGTAAGCAACAACCTCTAATCTGAAGTTCAGCTTCAAATCCCTGTTGTCTTACGAGCGTTACAACTTCTAAGAGCACACTAAAGTGCAAAAACAACTCACAGAGTTAGTTTATAAGAACGCAGAGCAGAGACAACAATACAATGATGCTTTTGGATGTTATTTTCCAAAACTGAGAAGTGTATTTGAACCCTTAAAGGTTACACCACAAACAACCCAGTGGTACTATTGTAATAATGGTACAGATTGATTGAAAAGGAGTATTACTGCACACCAGTAATACTCCTTTTTTCTTTGTTATTTATTTGAAAAGCTGCCTTTCACTATGCATGACATCCCACCAAACCAGCTGGTCTTTTCTCACTTCACAAGATACCTTACACTGTTGTACAGTAAGAGATAAAGAATTCAGATCTCCACAGCAAGAAAAACATTCAAGCTCAGGAGCATGAGGCGATCTGTGAGGAAGCCTTCACAGACAATACCTTGTTTATTTCCTCTGTTCAAGGTTTCTGTCTGAAGTGGTTCTTAACAGCCTCCACCTAGATGGTTTCAAACACAGACTCACAGTGAAAGGAGTGAATGAGAAGCGGCAGGCACAGCAAGACCTGCAGGTTGTTTGTGTGAATGGATTCTTGTGTGTCACCCGAGGACATTAAGCAAAGGTCACGTAGATGTTGTTACAGGTGAGTGGGTTGCAGTTGTTTCTGTGTGTGTGTGGGAAGAGAGAGCATGAGCATATGTGCACCTATGGAGGAGGCAGCTGTGGGAATGAGGAAGATGAGCTGATGACAATATGTCCTCTTAGTTGCCCTTGAGGGTTAGAAGATAGGTGCTCCAGTCAGGCGGAACTGGATGCCTGTCACTCATGGCGGGTGGTGATGTTGGTGGGTGGAGAGGGATGGGGAGAGAAAGGTGGCTTGGGGGCTGCACAGTGCACTGGACCTCCTGGGAGCCATAGGCTGCCTAGTGATAGATCGAAGTGGGCAGCAGCTTAGACACTCACACCAGCGAACACTGTGTCCTTTTGGTTTTGGTCCTTCTAAAATCCATGCTGGTTTTAAAGCACCAGCAATCTACTGGCTTCAAATTCAGTTTGACAAAAATTGCAATACATGAAACATGTTGTTTGTATTCTGCAGTTTATTTCAACTATGTGTTCAGAAATATGTTTTCTTTGAGCTCAACAAGGTCCATGCACTTTGCATGTAATAATACGCACTATACATTTATTAAGAAATGCAACATTGGTCCATTATGCTTTCTATAAAAAAATTCTAAAAATGTCAAAAATGTTGAGAATGCAAATGTTGAGAATATGCATAGTTATTTAGTTTAGTTATTAAATGCACCTGGTTATGCATACCTCTGACAAGACTGAAAATTCACTCTAAACCATTGGGTCTCTGGATCCAGAAGAACATTTGAATCCAGATTAGTTTGGCATATTTTCTTGAGAACATCAAAACAGTGTAAAAATATTTACTTTTAATTCAATCTGATGTGTCTTTGTGAGGATATGGTGTGAAATGCACAATTTTGCATTGTATCAATCTTCAAAAAGGTAAAGAAGCTTTCAAAACATCCCTGAACTCTAAAACTAATTTCTTAAGTTGGGCCAAGTTCCAAATTTTTATGCAAATCTTTCAATAGCTTTTTTAGTAATCCTGCTAAAAAAAAAAAGTGACAAACAAACTGAACCAATTACATAACCTCCTTGGTGGAGGTAAAAAAACAAACAGAAAAACAACAACACAGATGTGATGCATTTCCTTCATATTACACTTAAAAACACCATCATTCAAAAGCTTCGACTAAACTGATGCTGTTTCCTAAATCTAACCACACAAGTGGTAATGTGAATCCTGATCTCACTGGGTCAATCACACGGACAGTTTTGTCGAGTTTAAATCATATTTGTCAGCGAGGTCTTTCTCTGTAGCCACGGGGGAACACTCCTTGTCCTCAGCCCCTATTTGTTGTGGTATATCTCAAGGGTCCGCTTTGGGTCCTATTCTGTTTTCATTATATATGCTAGCTTTGAGATCAAATTTTGGGAAATACAGTATTCCCTTTCATTGTTATGCTGATGACATCTAAATTTATTTCCCTATTAAATTGGATAATTCTGTCCCACTGCAGCCGTTGTTTAACTGTCTATACAATGTCAAAGACTTACCTTAAATGAAAACAAGACAAACTATTGTATATGGAGGTTATACACCTTTGAATTTTGAATTTATTTATTTGGTAGGGACAATGCACATTAAT
This sequence comes from Pterophyllum scalare, assembly GCA_024447675.2. NCBI lineage: Eukaryota > Metazoa > Chordata > Actinopteri > Cichliformes > Cichlidae > Pterophyllum > Pterophyllum scalare. The sequence goes on along the minus strand of JAMQGT020003592.1, from coordinate 46,946 downwards.
AAACAATCTGTAAATGTGCCAGAATTAGCCAAAAGGCTATTTTTCATCTGTTGTCCCTGGATAAGTTAAGTGATTCCCCTGGCCCTCTTGCTTCTCATTGTTCCCCAACTGTCAGAAATCTTGAAGTGGTTTTCTGTAGTTCTTTTAAATTTGAGAAGCAAGTGACCACAGTTGTGAAGACCACTTTTTATTAGATATGTGAAATTGCCAATGCAAAATCCTATCTTCTTCCAAAAGACCTCATAAAAAAATATTCATGTCTTCATCACCTCTAGATTGGACTACTACAATTCTCTGTACTTGGGTTTTGAACAGTCATCTCGCCATTGCTTGGAGTTAGAGCAAAATGCTGCTGTACATCTTCTAACATGTATTAGAAGGCATGATCCCATCATTCCAGTCCAATTTTGTATTGATTTTAAGATTCTTTTACTTACTTTTAGAGTTTGAAATGGTATGGCACCCAGCTATTTAACCAAGCTGCTCAGCTTATATAACCCCAAAAGAGCACTGAGATCATCTATCCAAATGCTCTTAGTGCAGTTGAGGTCTTGGTTTAAGCATAGAGAGGGATCAGGCTTTTGCAGTCACAGCCCATAGACTCTGGAATAATCTGCAACTTGATATTTGTACTGCACTATCTGTACAATCTTTTAAATCTTTTAATCTTGTTGTTTTTAAATGTGCTATAGAAATAAAATTGACATTGACAACTGATATTTAATCTTTTTTTTAAAAAAAAAAAAGTCAGAGAGTTCAATAAGCATCCCAGTTTAATTTTTTTTTCTTTTTTCTGGCCATTATTTCATGATTCAGGCTTTTCAGGGTTAAGTTACAGTTAAACTTGGGGAACTCAAAACTAAGTAACAACTCCTGAAACTCATAACAACCGCTTCATCATAGCTGTTAGGAGACAGTTTGTGATCTGCAAGTGGTGTGGTTTTGCATACTCAAAAATCCAACAAGTTTCCAAGCTTCTTTTTTTATTAGAAGTCTTTTCTGTGTGACTTATTAAGCGGCATATTTCCACACCACTTGGCAAGGTGTTCCTTTCAGTAAAACTGCTACTTATTTATTTCAAACATACCTTTCTGATGACAGAACTCGTTTCCAAATTTTTCTGGCATATCCAGATGTTGCTTTTCATACTTTACATGCTGACTTTTGTGATGAGGTCACTAGTTATTTTTCCATTTGATGCCTCTTCCATGTAGATGCTGTTTGTGCATCACCACTTCTGTGCCAGCTAAACCTTCTTGACACAGGAGTTCATCTGCCCTCATATGAGGGTTTTGCTTTGCCTTTCAGACGAGCAGTTTTATCTGACAGTTTTCTTGCTCTTCTAGATCTTGCCTTGACATCCACAGTTGCTCTTAAATGCCATTTCTTAATGACATTTTATACAGTGAAAAGTGCAAGCTGGAAGCCCTTTGATATCTTTTTATAGTACTCTGCTTTGTAGGCATCAATTAGCTTCATTTTCAGTCAGTTACTGTGAGGAGCTCATGTGTTGGGATTTGAAGAGAATTTATCAGCTCTTTAAAACCTGCCTTACAGGTCCCAAAGAGTCAATTAAGGCCCAAGAAATTAGTGAATTTGTAGACTTTACATGCTACTATTTTTAAAGTTCATTAGAAAATAACACTGCATTTACATAAAAAAAAACATACATTTTAATGTCTGGTTTTTCATGCTTCATATTTATTTAATTTCACTTCAAAAAGTAAAGTTTGTAATTAAAACTTTTAAACTCCAGTGCATAATCTTCTAATATATGGTCACTATGGTTCTGGAGAGTCATTATTAATAAGGCTGTGTGAAACAGAGCTTTAAAGGCAGTCAGAAGCCTGAGCTTTTGGCTCATAGTGATCACTTGCACATAAACTGTCCTCATTATTTGAAATTTTGGCCATGTTTAATATGGGCATTCAACATTGCAACAGTATATATGACAGAAAACAAGAAAAAGCATAATAGTTCCCCTTTAATGGTAGATTATAGGAAAACAGGGTGGTTTAAATAGAAAATGTTTTGACATGTAAAGCATGTCCACATGGTGGGGCGGCAGTTAGCACTGTTGTGTCACAGCAAGAAGGCCCAGGGTTTGAATCCACTGATCTATTGGGGCCCTGCATGACCCTCCTGTGCCTGCATGGTTTCTTTCAGGGGGCTCTGACTTCCTTCCACAGCACAAAGACACATATGTTAGGTTAACTGGCAATTCTAAATTAGCCATGAGTTTGAATGGTTGTCTGTCTCTATCAGTTAACCTTTCATCAGACTGGTGGAGCAGTCCAAGGTGTACCTGACCTCTCACCCTATGACAACTGTCATAGGCTCCACCCCCACCTTGACCCTGAACTGGATAAGTGGAATAAGATAGAATGATGGGAGCACTGTTGTAATCATCCTTTGAGGTGCTTTGATTAATGTTGTCAGTAACACCTATGTGTTTCTTGTATGAGAAGTTAAGATGTTAATGCCAAGCAAACATTTTGATGAACAAGTGTTGGCTAGTAGTGTTTTCTTGACTGCTAGTCCTGATTAAAAAAAAATATTTCCAAATTGAAAGTTGAACCACCTCGCTGACATTACCACAGCGCTGGTTTGAGGTGTTTCTTGAATGTCGCTTAGACATCCTTGTTAGAATTTCTAGCAAGAGAAAGGTTGTATTCAAGAATAGTTTTGTACCATCTCTTTATCAGTTAGAATAAAATGAAATAAACAAAAATTTTTCTCAATAGAAATAATGAGAGAAAAAAAGCACATCTTGTTGACAACTTGATCTCCTAACCTTACATTTCGAGAGCCACCACCATGTGTGACTAAACAGCATTCCTGAGTTTATGATACTAACACTGTGGACAGACAGAAGTCTGATTTGAATGTGTTAATTTCGTGAAATTCATGAAATGAACTAGAATTTTGATAGCTTGAAAGTTTTCTTTACTCTTTTTAAAAGCAGTTTCTGATCATATTCATCAGTGTACATAGAGAAGATGTTGTGTGGATGTCTGTTCACAGCCATGTACTAACCATATTAGTTGTTGTTTAAAAAAACATAACAAAATTTCTCATCCGGTTAATTTTTTGGTACCACGACCAGTTTTGACAGGGGAGATGACATTGGGGTTTCAACCATATTTGCTGGATATGTATGTTTTTTTAAGAATAAAATTTACAACTTATTTTATAGTTTTTGTGTCTTAACTGACATTGACATTGTCAAATAAACAGACATTAATCAGCATCAGAAAACATTAGTTCTACATTTATGGCCTGTGCTGTGAAAGTACTGAAAATAGGTATTTTATTTGTTTGCATCCATAGCAAAGCTGTCGATTTACTGGTCAACCTGTGTTCCCAACTCTCATCTATGGCCATGAGCTTTGGGCAGTGACCAAAAGAATGAGGGCCGTTTTTAGCCATACCACCCTGAGCATGCCCAATCTCATCTGATCTTTGAAGCTAAGCAGGGTTGGGCCTTGTTAGTACTTGGATGGGAGATTGCCTGGGAATACCAGGTGCTGTTATTATTAATCTTTGGCTCTCTTCCACAGCATGTCTTTTGTCCTGTCTCCCTTCCCTTATCCTCGACTGGTCACGGCAGATGGCGGCCCCTCCCTGAGCCTGGTTCTGCCAGAGGTTTCTTCCTGTTCAAATGGAGTTTTTCCTTCCCACTGTCTGCAAAGGCTTGCTCTTAGAGGATTGTTTTGATTGTTGGGTTTTATCAGTAATTATTGTAAGGTTTTCACTTACAATATAGTGCACCTTGAGGTGACTATTTTGTTGTGATTCACAGGTACAAGCTGTGGATATGAGTTTCCTCTGAAGCGTGGCTCTGCAACAGTGATAGGGTGAGGAGTTTGGTCATTTGAGAGGCGCTCGGTGTAAAGCTGTGACTCCTCCATATCCAAAAGAACCAATTGAGGTGGTTTGGGCATCTGATTAGGATGCCTCCTGGGTGCCACCTAGGTAAGGTGTTTCAGGCATGTCCTACCTGGGAAGGGGCATCGGGGCAGACTGAGGACACGCTGGAGAGATTATATCTATCGGCTGGCTAGAGAATGCCTTCATGTCCCCCCCAGATATGCTGCAGGATGTGGCCGGGCAGAGGGATGCCTGGGTTTCTCTGCTGCCTCTGCGACCTGGACTCAAATAAGTGGCAGGGAATGGATAGATGGATATTTGTTTGTGTTTAGCTCTTTTTCTTTGCACATTGCCCCTAGATTTTAACTAGTAATTTGAATAAAAACCTTGTTTTTCTGTTTATAAACTGTTGTACAGAGTCTGAATTTTGTCATCTTATGAACTGGGTCATAACACCAGGGTCTAAGCCTTAGCTGCTTAAAAATGATGTAGCTTGCATGCTTGCTTCAAACTGACTGTGAATGGAACACTTAACTGTACATGATTGAAAGAAGCTGACATTTTTTTGAAGTATTCTTAAGAAAATCCCTGAGCTGCACTCTCAATGAAACTGCACATAGTTGTTCTGTGTGAGTGCTGAGTCACACAGACTTTGACATCTCTAGATCTTGCAGCTGTTATTTGTGTAATGTCAAACTATTGAATTTTCCAGTCATATATTCACTGCAGATTATATAACTTTTGTCTGTACCTTTGTCTTTATGATTTTCTTATTACATGGCAATATTTTGCAGTACTTTGCAATGGTTTAAAAGAGCCAGAGGTGAAAATAAAAACTTCACAGTAGTATTTTGTCTCTCAGGTATAAAAGGAATCATCTGGCTTCCTCCTCGTCTTTTTTATTGCAGAGCTTTAACTTAGAACAGCTGGGCACAGCAAAGCAGAGCCAGATCACCTTGGCTTTCATTTCTGTGATGCAGAGGAAGCTTTCTTCCTCTCACTGGTTCCCTTGTCTCTATTGCTGGGTCTTTGTCCTCCGGCAGCCTGCACCAGAGATATTTTTTTAGAGCTCAAATCTCCTCACAGGGGCCATCACGTGAGAAGAGCTAATGTCTCCCAAGCACTCTGGATGTCTGTTGTTTTTCTTTTTTCTCAGGAGTAAAAAAACCCCCATCTCAGATACATTTAAAATTGCAACTGAAGAAATGGACACTTTTAAAGTGAACACAGTTATTGCCAGAAAAAAATTACTCCACCCCTTGAATAATGGCAATTAAAGAGACCCATAAATATACACATACTGATGTTTCACTTGAAACACAAGAAAATTGAAGGTATGAAAGGGAACCAAGGAGTATCCTAAGAAACACATTAAGTGAAAACTGGTTCCTATGGAAATATTACTTGAAAATGAGGATCCGCCAAGGAAGTAATTACAGCTGCTATGGAGTTCTTACCCAGAAACAGCGGTGCAGATGGCCTTCACACATACAAACACACTCTTTCAGATACCGTGTGGTATGCATATTTATGGATGTATTTCCTCTTGCAAGGTGATTTTAACAGATTTTATATGTAAAATCGAGAAAGCAGGGAAGAGAGAGAGAAAAAAGGGGGATTTGAGTGTATGGTGTCTTGAGACCATGGGGATTATGCTTGTGGACACTGATTACCAAGCCTGTCAACTCCCAAGGTCTGGAGAATTTGGATAAATGAAGTAGGAATGCTCTCCAGCTGCCAAACACATGCAGGCTGGTGTTTGGTGATGCCTGCTGAATACAGGCAGCGAGTTCTGGACAGGCGCCAGCACAGAAAATTCAATTTAGAAAATACTGGTCACTCACTAATGCGTCATCAACCTAGTCTGTACAGACTAAAATGAGCCCATTGGCAGTGCATGACATTAATCTTGCTGAAGACAACCTGACAATGAGCACAACACAATACAGTGTAACATGTTGCAAACAGTAGAAATACAGTATGTGGCTGTAGAGTGTATCTTTTAAAGTCCCTGCTACATTCATATGCATGGATAATGGAAGTTATTTGATACTATATATAATAATTATGGTTGAAAGAAAAAGAATGACACAGGTCTGTTTCTGCCAGCAGAACAGCATGGTACAGAGATTTTGAACACAGAAAAGCAACAATAACAGTGTGCTTGCAATTCTTCATGTGCAGCTTATATATTTCTTTGTGTACCAGTAGTTTTCTCTATTCTAAATAAAATCAAAATATACAAGTATACCGGAAAAGTGATTGAACACGTGCTTACTGGCAATGTATTCCATTTGATTTCTGCCCATTATCCAGTCTTGTAATACAAACTCCACTCATAGAAACAACAGCATGATTAAGCTTTTTATGCTTGAGTTTAGTTGCTCACTGCACTTGATAATTAGATTTTTAGAAGGACTGGAGGTCTTGGAGTTTATTAAAAATAGTCAACAGTGACATGAAGCATGAGACAGGGCCTTTTTGTTCATTACTGGCCTTAACCACAGTTCTTGTGCTGTCCTAACCACACAAAACACAGGATGCAAGCACCACCACAATAAAAGCAAATTAAAGGCACTGATTATGCAGCCTACTGTAGAGCTTTCAAAGCTGGGAACACACACCGACTATTTTGAGGTCATAAGACCCGACACCACCACATCCACCACAGACATCACATAAAAAAACACGACAAACTGATAGCCTATACACATTTTATATCCTAATGTGAATCGTATTAATTGGATCATTTGTCTGAAGAGAGCTTCTGTTACAATGTCACAATGTTACAGACACATAGTGAGCACAAATACCTAAACAATGACACTGATACCTGTTGCTACTGTGATTATTATAACATTGAATCGACCTGCTGATGGTAGCGTTCTACAGATGAACTGATCTAATTAGTTCAGCTATGTAAACAGAAGCCGCTGTTTGTCAGATAGCTTTCATTTTCTTTCATTGTTGTTCCTTCACATTGTTGTGTTATACTACAAAACTGGTCAGCATGTGCAGAAATATCAACCCTTTAATGTCAATGAAAACGTTTTGATAAAAATATGACAAAGCTACAACAAAGTTTGGGTCTGCCTAATACAATAGTCTCGTATTCAGAAATTACATCCACTGCAAAAAGTAATTCTGTTTTTTTCCCCTGCAATATCTAATTACTCAGTCTTCAGGACTGACCTGGCATTGACCTTACATATTCAGCCACTGGCATCTTTGCAAACCTGTACTTTAGAACAATATCGAACTCAACATCAATCAGTGACTCTTCCAACTCAGTTGTCATTCCTGTCAATGTTGCCCCTGTAGAAGGTTTTCTAATCCCCTCTACTAGATATTGGCCAAATCAGGGAAATACTCGGAGATACCACAGAGATGAGCTCTGACATCGTTTAGTTGGCTTACAGAGCCATGGAAGATTTTCTAATTGGCGGGAGCCTAAAGATACAGTACCTACACACAAAAAATGACCAGCAGAGAAAGAATCAAAGGGGTAAAAGCCAAAAGAAGTCAATCCAACAAGAAGTAATTAGAGTACGGCTTCACTTGCACCTCAGGTGTCGAGGATCCACGGAAGGACAAACTAATGTTTTAATAAAGAAACTAGAAAATAATTGGCCTTTTCCATCATTCTTTGAGCAGCTGTAATCCAATGTTACGTTGCACATGGTGTGAATCTCTAAGCAGCAGGACACACTAAAAGGAAAAGTTGGTTATTTTCTTAAGGCCTGTCACCTGCCGCTCTTTATTTACCAGCTCACTGTGACTGCTCCTTCTTGTCTCATTGCTCATGAACTGATCTATCAGAAATGCCCAAAATGACTCCTGCCTTATTGTTTAGATGCATTTGTGATGAACTATTGTGCTATGTTGCCAAGCTTGCTGACAAACACCTTGCATTTCTTGTGACTACTTACAATAACTTTTATTTTGGCAGGTAGTGCTCTCACATTAGTGAGAGGATGCAGGCAGTAATTGGTGTTAAAATTGTCACATATAGGGCTTTATTGGCTTAACTGCCACTTTGGTAATGTTGGATTTTGCTTTTCTCTGAAGTAGCAAACAAATACCTATCCGAGAAAAGAGCAAGCAAGAACAAATTTTCATTTTTAGGCTTCTGAAAACAAAGTAAGTAAGTTGTGAATATGAGTGGAACTGAGTGGACTTGAGCTGATGAGCATCCATCATGGAAACGATGCTGAGGCATTTTGAGTTTGACGATGAGGATACGCAGAATTAACTTCAAATTGATTGGAATAATTATATTTTCTCATCTTACATGCATACTATGATACTACATTTTGCTAGTGCCACTGGGTTAGTCACCCTTGTGTTTTTATATTTTTATTGACAGATATCTATTGAACATTATAAAAGAAAAATTTGGGACACGATAGAACACATTCCTGCTTGAGGTGTAGTGAGGAAGTTAAAAGTCGGGGGGGGGGACTTCTTTTTTTTGCCTGGAACAAATGATGTCACCTAGAAACTTTAAATGTTGGCTAAAAGATGCGTCTAACTTTAGTCACACTGTTTGTGGTGTGGCGCCTGTGACCCTAAACTTAAACTATAATCAAACTACCCCGGGTAGTGAAAAGTACATTTTGCACATGCAAATGTGATGTGAAAATCAGTTTTCTATTCAATTTTTTTTCGAGGGTTGAAAGATGTCTTTCATTCATGTCTTGATCTTTTTAATTCTGTTTTTTTTTATTTCTTCATTGAAATGAGAAAATTAAATATAAATTACAAATGAAAGATGTGACCATTTTGCATCCTCCGGGCAAACATCCTGCATGTAGCCCAAGTGTAAGATTTGATTTAAAAAATGGAACTGTGTAGTGAACTGTAGTGGTTGCCATACTTTTTTACATGCGCTTTTCAGACAAGAAAGGAAACTATTTAGTTTTTTAAAATATGCAGTCAGTGTCTCATTGACATGAAATATAGGGACCCACCGGCCAGGCGAGACCAGCTGGTCATCTCAGCAGTCAGCAGCCCGCCTTCTAAGATGTCAATATCCGTTGTTATCCCAGGGAGAGCAGTCTCATCTCAGAAAGCCCTTTGGTAATTTAACACTGACTCTGATGTCTCTGTAATGTTTGATATATGATGCAATTCCTTCTGAAAGATAAATTTTGGTCTCAGAGAAGAAAAATAGTATTTGGTCCTGCTGTATCAGTTTTTTTGGTAGCAGTAGTAAGTTAAGGTTCATATTTTTATTGTGTAATTAATACAACACTGTGGAATCACTTTATGTTCATATGCACATATATATCAATATATATCAATAAAAACCCAAATAGGAAATATGAAAATAGTCTAGCTCTAACCTTTTTTTAAAAATGTTTTTAAAACATATATTACCATTAAATAACATACTTTTCCATTAGAAAAAAATTTACCTAAATGACAGGGACTATAGTTTGTGGACTATTTTGTCAAATATTATCTAAGGGTTTATGTGTTGATGTGTAACCACCAGAGCTGAGATGAGCTGGTGGTGTTAGCAGGATGCTGCTTTTCCACTGTTTGATTTCCAGTAAGTTTGGACAGATATTTGTTAAATGCTACAGAAACATGACAGCTACGCTATTATCAGCAGCAGACGTGTTACTGTTTGGTCTTATGAAGGTGCAGTGAAAGTAGGTCACAAAAAACAAAAGCTGCGCTGGGAGCTGTCCACATTTTAAGACTAGAACAAGTGCTTGTTTGTTGCAAATCTGTCCATTTTTATATTTAGTCTCTAAAATATGCTTAACATTTGCCACACTGAGCTTTCTGGAAGCCAATTCAGAGGAATGATATCCTCCAATTAGAAAACCAAGGCATGTAGACTGGATTTTTGTCTGGAAGCCGTATCCGTGTGCCCAGTAAGTGTGTAATGAAAGGACGCAAAATTAGAGCCTGGCTCTAAATATAAACATGTGTAAGGCACTGAAATATTGCTGCATTGTAATTAACATGGGCCTTTCTGCGGTTTTGTTATATGTGGAGGTAAATAGTTGCATGCTAGTAATTAGGTAACAGTACCCACGCTTGCCTTCCCTTTATTGTCAGGAAGTTCTATCAATAGCACCAACAAACACCAGTGGATGTTTAAACTTATCCTCACTACTCTGACATTTTGATGATAACCTGTTTGATCTTGCTGAAGTTTTAGATGCTGTTGCCTATTTGAGCTTGAACTCACATCTTAATATGTAATTTTACTCCAAACAGCAATCATGGCTGGGTTGTGTAGCGTAGGTAGCACTAAACTGAAAGCTAAAACTAGGTCGACATGAGGTGTTAAGTGCTTTTGGGAATTTACCCAAGCAATTACTTTAAGTATCAATTTGTTGATAAAATGTTTTACAGGTGCCGGTGCCAAAGGCCAGTTAAGCAAAATGCTAAGGTCATTAGCCTTTCAAAGAAAAAAGCTACTATGTGTCAAGATGCAGCAGCTTAATGGAGCCATCTTCCTAAAGCACATTAACACAATTAAAACAAACAGCTACTGGCAATGTATCTCACATGTCTGATAGGGCATTTCTTTTCTCATTTTAACTTGCCAGCACAGACAGCACGATGCCACTGTCAGATATTTCAAGCAGAGCTACTTTGGAGCTTAATCACAGACACATGTATGAAAACCAAAAACAGAAGTGATAAATGTCAGTCTCGCAGGAGAAAAGAGCAAAAGCTTTTTTCTAGTCTCGCCGTTTTGCACTGAAGTTCAATAATCACACAAATCCACTGTAGGAGCAGAAGAGATGAAATACCTCTAGTTCACAGGATTCTCAACAGACTAGAATGTAATGTAAGTAAAGGTTAATAGAAAGTGCACTTACCAAAAAGTGGGTTATGGCTTTTTATCACAAAAACACACCTGAAGGTCATTAAATGTGACAAACTTGTGATACTTAACAGTGCGAGGGTATTTGAGGGTGGATTTAGACAACCCTTTGAAAACAGTTGTTTTATGCTCATAGTAAAAGTGGTCAAACTTTACAAGATGATGTTCATAATCAGATTATACCATCCTGGAAGAGAACAACAGAGAAGGTGAGTGCTGATATGAAATAGATGAAACTGATATAAATGTGCATGTAACTGCATTTCTTTCTTCATAAAACATTTGTAGAACAATTAAAAAAGTTTCTTCTTTCGTTTGAAAATTGTGGGTCATTTGCATCCATGTTTGCAAACACTGCAATCTTTGGGCCTATTTGCACTGGACTAGTATTACCTGGGGACCCTTAGTAATTTAATTGTCCTCTGCGATGTAATCATGAAGTAAAAGTTCCACTGCAAAGTCACTTATGATATTTCACCAAACACACAGGTCCTGTGATATAATTAGGGGGCTGTGTTTTTCACCCTAAGGTTCTTTTGTTTTCTCTTCACCTTTCTTCTGCCTCTCATGTGCTCCATTGGGCTCAACTGGCAATTACAAATAAAAATTTGCAAAGCATTTTGGGTGCAAATTCAACGCTCATATCATTAAACAGCACTGAGAGCCATTCATAGAAGCGCGAGCTCAGATCTATCAGAAGAGTGAACAATGAGATGGGTGACATGCATGACAGCATGTGTTAAGGAACATTTTGCTGTCTTTCCACAGCCTCAGTAGTGATTATGTTGCAGCCTATTATTAGTAAGATACTATAGATCTATAGCTAGCAACCAGACATTTTCCAGTCTTTATTTTTTATATATCAGGATAGAGCAAATAACAGACTTTGCTTATCCCATGCCCATGAGTTGCATGAAACACAGTCATATGGGGTAATTAAATCACAAAAGGTCTCCAGGTTAAAATAATCCTGTGTGAATGGACTAAAGTTGGCATACTATGACATTCCCAGTGATTTTAAAGCCTCCAACTGTCAATCAGTAAAAAAGTGTGAAGCCAAAGCCAATGCCAATCATACTGCCAAAACCTATTTCTAAAAATATAGCTCCTTAGTTGTGCAACTATTGAAAAACTTGATAGGTATCTTTAAGTATATACTGTGACAATTTGCACCAGTAAATCCAGCTTGTTTACTCTATATAGCAGCATAAAACAAACAAATGACTTTTTCTCCAGTCATGTTTGCTACAGACTACACAATAACCAGTGTTTCTGAAAAACATGTTTTCCTCTGCCATCAGTCTTTATGTTAAACTAATTCCTCACAATTAGATCTATACTTATTAAACGTGCAAAAGAGTGGTATTAGTTTTCTCATTAAACCCTCAGAATGTAGTAAATAAGCACACATACTTCGGAGAAATACCACAAACACAATGAAAATCATTGTCCTCTGTTGATTTAACATAAAGCCAGTTAGAAGAAGAAATATTTTTAGAACCATTTTAGGCTAGAAAATAGGAGTAGAGAGGAAATAATACTGCACTTTAAAAAACATTTTAAAAAGTGGTTACCAAATGAGAAGTACTTCTAAGAGCACCTTTTTGTCAGGAATAATGGTGCGTAAAGATATCTGAGGGCTTGTGGAATATAGTACATGGAGCGTATATGAGCAGAACTTCAAATGGAATTTTGGCAGAAGTCAAAGACTATCATACTTCTCCTGCTTTATTTTCATTGCCCAGGTTCAATTCATTGCGGAGCCTGTGAATCTTGAACAGAGCCTACCCCTCGCTCCTGTCAGCCTACTCATACCTGAAAGGGATGTAATGACCCACTTTCTCTCTCCTTGTCCCCCAGCAACTCTGATGCTTACCACATTTGACCACCTTGCTGTGGACCACTACAGTCTGCAGCTGCTGTTAATTTACAGGAGCACTGTGCACCCCCCTTTTCAGCTCCGAAGCATATATGACTAATCACACCAGTCATTTTAAACAACTTGAGCTCTCTCTGGCAATAAATCACCATGATGCCTGCTACTGTGCCCATAATAGAGCTGCATTCAGGAGGGAAGAGTGCAGGGGGGACTTTGGGAGCTATTCAGTACTATTGGTCAACACACTATTGTGAAACAAACTTGGGGACTGGGACATATTGTTGTTCGATGTGTTGTTTGTTTCTATGATCTCAATAAAAATCAAGGTGAAAACAACAAAGGGTTGTATTTTCCTTGCACAGTAGCTCAGGGAATATGATCTTTCCTGGACTTTTTGATAAAAGTGCATATTTTCCTTCCCTTTTTCATATGTTTTTGAAGCTACAAAGCATTACAAAATCCATAACACCCAATAAACATGCTCTAAAAATGAGCCGTATGCATAGGTTTTTCAGGACACAGTATATTCAATGAAATGTCACAGCGACCTTACCCATCTAGAATTAAAATGTTGCTTATTTAGATTAAACCAATGTTTGATGTATTCTGAAAATACTTTTAAAGGCAAACCTGAAACTACCGAGAAGAAAAAATAACGCTGACTTTTTTCTTCATCTTAATAACACACAAAAAAAGCAGCTTCCAAATGTCCAAAAGGTGTACTTCTTTATCTTCACCTGCCAATGGCAGAGAGAACAGACGGATTTCACACAGCCTTTAATGACTGTGTTCAACCACCTTTGTGGGACATGACAAATGATGAAACCGTCCCCACATTCCACAAGTCAGCATGAGAAAGATATGGATTCCACAGTATCAGCAACCAGGAAAAAGTAGTAAAAAACAGACAGGAAGTTAAACAACACAAAGGCCTGGGATATGACTGCATCGTGCCATTACTCTTTTTTCCCCCTGTCATTGTTCAATGTTGCATCCTCCCTCTATGCCTTTCCCTGCCAAGTAACCACTGTGCCGAGCTGAAGAACAATCTGCTGCTTGTCAGGAGCGCTGAATGAATCCTGTTGCTTATTGTTGAGGTGAACACATTATTTGAATACGACCAATCTCCTGTAATAAAAGGGCTGTTGTGGTTTATGAAATATTCATCAAAGGTATCCCCTAGAGACTCAGATGCATTCAGATGCATATCTCAGTATCTGAAACAGACCTCAGCAGACAAAAGATTGCAAGCATGGACTCGAAGCTTCTGAAATATATGGCAGGCAGTCACGAGGGGAGTGACCTCTATAGTGGATACGTCTCCTTGTTGCCCTGCTGGTTTTCAGCCATTCCACCTCCTAATAAATCAACAAGAACACACTCTAGGATCCAGCAGCTAAGTGGCATTTAAGAAACAGATTGTGAGAGCTGTAAAGCTGCACTTTGGATCATTTAGACGCAAGGCAATAATTTGGCCAGATGAATGACATTAACGACACCTGGAAAGTTTTTAACCCACTTAAGCCATTAAAAAAGGTCCAAATAGCATTCTATTAAAAGTCAATGAAGGCTAAACGTCTTATTGTACAGAAAAGCAAAAATGCTTTCCATTTGCCCAGGTTCACTCAGTATTGAGGTTGTGACACATTTAAATTCACTGGCAATTTACCAACTGATGACAATAGATAGTTACCTTGCTATTTATCAGTAGTGCGTGTAGTGCATTTATCTGTCTGCCAACTTATGCATAAAAAGTGCACAAAAAGCAATAAGAAGTCAGCGTACTTTCAGCTCCCTGCAAAAATGCAAAAAGACTGTTTCTCTAACAAATACTAATGACATAAACTTGGGCAGACGGTTCACTCACAATGATCAAATTGGTGCTGCTACAACAAGAGCATGACCACCTCTTTTGTTTAATGATCACAGCACATATGAGATACCCACGATTGCCCCAGCACTACTTCGTCTACACCTTACAACATACAGAACAAGCTAGCTATGTCTGTAACAAGGTAGACATGTTAGAACAATTCCTAACAGAGCTGCTGGGAGATACAGAGGCTCATAATTGTTCAAACATTGTTTACACCATGCTTCTGCCTTGAAGACACAATAAAAGGGAGAGTGATAGTCCTATGCAGAGACACTGGGCTATCACACTGAGACTATGGGTACTGATGAGAAGCTCTTGGTCTGTTGCCATGGCCCCTGTGTGGGTTGCATGTCAGTGCTGGTCTGCCCTTCTTTTTAATAACACTGAAAAATACTTTGAAGACCCACAGGGGGAACAAAACACATTATGCTCCCAATGGTGTGGGTCTGTGATTTACAGCTTAACATTGTCTCATGCTATTAAAAACCCCACCAAAACTCAGGGGCATCATCATTTGACACTTTTTATTTTTTTAATTTTTTGCACAATCTTTTATCAAACCAGAATCGTGGTCAGCCACTGGTGAAACACATGCAAATTAGTCACTTTTTAGTCTTTTTGCCACTGGCTATGAGTACAAAATGAGAGAACTTGTTATGCTTATAGGGGAACAAGCAGGTGATTGTATTTCTCTGACTGAGGTAAATGATCAGGTTCTCGTTATGTGTCATTTGGGGTAAAAAAAAAAAAGGCTGCTTTTGCTAAAGTATACACATTAAATGCCTCTCCTTGACTAAAAGCCAATGTCATTTTTTTTCTCATTGTTCAGCGTCCTTGGGTATCGTGAAAGGCGCTATATAAATCCAAGTTATTATTATTATTATTTTCATTAACCACCTGTTTGTGGCCAGCTCAGGTCAAGCATTAGAAGTACTGAAGACACTTATTGGCAATTTACTTAGAGGCTCACTGAATAGTTTTACAATGATTACAGCTGACAACTTACTGATTATTAACAGCTGTGTACTGATGTGGATATTGTCCTGGACTTAATGTACGTTCATTGATATTTTGTCTATTTCCAGAAATATGATAAAGCCTGCATATAGTCCTAATTTTTTTAGACTACATCAAACTAATGATTGATTGCTAAGCCTGAAAACAGAATGCTGCATTCTGAAGATGATACAATATCCTATTTTTAACAACTACTTGTCAAAATATCTCATTTGTTATCTGGTAGGACACATAGGTACATGGAAGAAATGTTTAATCTAAAATGGAAAAAGCTGATATAAAACAAGTACTAAATATTGGGGAAAGATTGTAGTTTGGATTAAAATTATCACTCTGCTGATGTTTATACGACCTGCATTGCCATTGCTGCGGTAATAATCACTTGTGTTCCGGACCTTGGATCGTGGCCATGGTCTGAAAAGAAAATGAAGGTTGAAATTTGGGATACAAAATGTCATGGTGTCAAGTTGTCACGGTTTGCTGAGTTTTAATAATTTTTAATTGTTCCATTCCTTTTATTTTACAGAAGGGGAGGGGATTAGTAGGGAGTATCAGTGACCTTTGGTTTCATCTTTCATGCACATGTCTAAATCACAGGCAGGACATACTTTGTGTTATCAAGCGTTGATGATTTACCTCTTTGATCTCTGCACAGTGCAATTCATTTGAAAATATGCTTGTAAATGCACTCACTGGACACTTTATTATTAGGACGTGACCAAGATGGCACACTCTGTTTAACTGTGCCTCTGCCACTGTTCATTTGTTGCTTTTATGTGTTGTATCAGTATTATTGTAGGGTCTTTACCTTATAATACAAAGCTCCTTGAGCTGACTGTTGTTGTGATTTGATGCTAGATAAATATAATTGAACTGAATTACTGCTACATTTTTGTCTGGTGCCATCTCCCTATGGACATATGATCACCATTCATTACTGGTGATCACATCTGTCAGTCAGAGTTTCCAGAGTCAACATAATATGGCTGTTCTTCCACCGCCGCCTGAGCGTGGCGTGGCCGCTGGCATACTTCCAATGTTGCTGGTCAACCCGCCTTTGCTTCGAAGACCTTGTCGGAGGAAGTGGGGGAAGAGAGCTGGTTTCTTCATGCTGCTTTGTCGGCTTTGGAGAGAAGTTGAGCCATGGGAGCGTTGTTTCCTGGGCTACAGCCAAGCAGATTCGCCTGGGATTTGTTGGGATTGGACTGATCTCCATGCTTTCTTGTGTTTCTCATCAGTGTTTCCACCTGAAAATACTGAAAGCGATGGCTCATCGTGGGCAGAAGGAGATTTGCTGTGCAGCTTCCACCCTCTGGACTCTGTCCTGGACCTTTCTACACCTGCCCCCCGTGGGTCTTTCTGCTAGAATGATGGTAATTAATGTCCACTCTATTGCTAAAAAGTCCTTTATTTTAAATTACTTGTTCTGTCATAAGAAACTGGATTTTATGTTTATTTCTGAGATGTGGCAGCATGAGAATGAAGTCTCCCATCTTCTAGAACTGTGTCCTGCAGAATGTTCATTTTTTTGTGCACCACGGATCTCTCGCTAAGGAGGTGGAACTGTTGCAATTTTTAAAAAGACATTCTTATGCCAAATGGTCTTTGAAAGCTAATAGCTCTTTCAAGATGATTATGACCAAAATTGGAGGAACTCAGCCCTTGTATGGCACTTTAATTTATCATCCACCTGGGTCCGCTGCATCTTTTCTCTCTGACTTTCAAGACGTCTTATCCCTCACTGTGAGTTAGGTGGGATCATCATAGTCGGGAACTTACCAGTCAGTTGTCAATGATTTAATCAAACAATACTACTAAGGAGTTCCTGAGCATCACGGACTCTTTTACTTCTTTCAACATGTATCTGGGCCTACTCACACTGCTGAACACACTTTGGTCTTGGTCTTGACTTATGGTGTTACCCTCGACTATTTGCATATAAATGAAGTTGTTTTTCAGTGACCATGAATCAGTCTCATTTAATGTTTCTTTAAACAGTCATTCTTTCAATTTTGTATTAGGCACAAGCACTTTAATGACGACTCTGTTATGTCTAAGTTTTCTTCTCTTTTAATTTTTCATCTTCATCTCATGATAATGTTGAGCTCCTTGTAAAGTCTTTTAATGAACACTGCCTTGGCATTATGGATATCAAATTACAAATATCAGTCATCATTCTGTTGTCTCTTGCTCACCCTGGTTAAATAATCAACCTTGTGGCCTTTTGATGTTCCTGTCAAAAACAGAATGACTGTGGATCACAGGCTTGGTAGCCAATGTGAATACTTCAAAGAGCTCCTTCACTCTTATAATGAGGCAGTGAAAGAGGCTAGATCCTCTTATTTCCATAACCCCATAAATTATAATAAGAATAATCCTGGGGTATTATTTGATACTATTAACAGCATTGTTTCTCCTCTACCTTAACATGCTTGGATAGCCTCTGCTGATGACAGTAATGCATTTCTCAGTTGCTTTGTAAATAAGGCGTAAGTTCCCCTCCTTATGATGATGATCTTCAGTGCCCTGAGCCATTTACCTCAATGGGCAAGCTGAAACCTTCAGCATGCTCAGTTAGAGATTTTCCTGCCTTGTGTCCTGTTTGGGACTTCTAAAGGCACTGGTTCATCATTGCTAACTATCACTAACAGCTCTCTGTGACAAGGTTCTGTTCCTTCCTATTTTAAACATGCTGAGGTAATGCCTTTACTAAAGAAGCCTAATTGTGATGTCAGTTCTGTTGATAATTTTCAGCCTATTTCAAAATTACAATTTGTTACCAGGTTACTAGAAAAAAAACGGTAGAAAATTAGTTTATTATTTATTATACAAATGAAAGATTTTTGACCCTTGATGGTCCATAGAGATTTCTAATGGCTTCTGATGCAGGGAATTGTTCTGTAATTATTTTACTTGACCTTAGTGCAGCCTTTGATACTGCTGACCAATACATTTTTCTTAACAGTCTTTAGGTCTTGGCTGTTATCGCTGGTTCTCCATTAAGTTGGTTTTCTTCTTATTTATCTGATAGGTCTTTTTCTGTTAAGGAGAGCAAGTTTCTCCTCTAACACTGCTTCTCTAATCTGTGGGGTTTCACATGGTTCAGTCCTGGCTCCATTACTGTTTTCTTTTTACATCCTTCCTTTAGCTGGCATCATTCAATCCCTTTCTGACATTTTTTTTATCATCTCTATGCCGATGACATTCAGATTTATATGTATTTTAAGCCTCACCAGCTAGAGTAGGCTGTCCACCCTAGTTCACTGTTTAACCTGGACTAATGATTGTCTCTCTTACAATTACCTTGTTTTAAGTGCCAACAAAACTGAGACCATGATCATAGCTCCTATTGAACAATATCCTAAAATCAGTCAGGCTCTTACTTCCTTTTGTTCAACCACTAAATCACACCAGAGTCTTGGTGTAATATTTGATTCCTCTCTGGGTTTCAACTCACATGTAAAATCTATTTCTCATTCAAGGAACATTTCTAAATTGTGACATATGGTTGCTGGAGGAAACTGGAACTGGAGGAAATTATTCATGCATTTGTGTCATTGCGCCAAGATTATTGAAATGCCCTATTAGATAAATTCTCTTTCAGGCCTCCAAGTGATACAAAATGCTGCGGCAAGATTGTTAACATGTTCCAGCAAGCAAGCTCACATCACTCCCATTTTGTATTCTTTACAATGGCTTCCAGTAGATTTTAGAATTCTTTTTAAAATTCTTGTTCTCACATACAGAGCACTAAATGGCCAAGCTTCAGACTATTTATCCCAGCTTCTTAGTTTTCGAGGACACGCTCAAAATCTACTGATTGTTCCGCGTATGAGATTGAAGACTAGTGGGGACAGAGCCTTTAAGTCTGTGGCACCAAGACTCTGGGAAGATCTCCCACTGCAATTATGTTCAACTGACTGTGTGGACTCTTTTAAAAAACAGTTAAAAACATTTTTTTTTTACCGGGCTTTTTGTTGATACTTTTACTGATTTAATGACTGATTTAATTGGCTGCTCCCTTATTCACAAAGGGTTACCACAGCGGGTAGCTGTTGTGCATTCAGAGATGCTCTTTTGTAAACTTTGGTTATAATGAGTGGTGATACCATTGCCTTCCTATCAGCTAAAAGCAGTGTGACTAGTCTCCTTTGATCTCTGGCATCAACATGGCATTTTGGCTGCAGCTCACTGGACATTTTCTTTGTTCCGACCATTCTTTCTAAAGGTGGTTGTGCAGGAAAATCCCAGTAGATCAGCAGTTTCTGAGTTTCAGATCAGCTACTGTTACATCGACAACAATGCCATATTCATGGTCACTTAAATCACCTTTCATCTCCATTCTGATACTCAGTTTGAACTTCAGAAGGCGTCATGTACTGCCTTTGTAGCAGGTAGAGTTGGACGCTAATGCAGGACTTGGGATACAGGCCTTAAACTCAAAAGCAGCTTTAATGCTGAAGTTTCTTCAAAAACATACAAAATACAAAAACTAGGCAGGACTGGAGCCAGGAACGCAAAACTCGAAGTCAAAGGGGAAAACATGGAACAAGGGAGCACACAGCATGAGGGATGAGGGACAACGCGACAAAGAACAGCGGGAGACAGAGACAATAAAAACACTCACAGGATAACAAGAGGAGAGATAACAGGTGGGATGCACGGCTGGAAGCTATAGAGATAATGAGGCAGGGGGAAGTAACATAAGACAAGCCACAGAAAACAACAGTTACCATAATTAAACAGGAAGGCACAACTGAATGGGACAAAAGGGTTAACTTGACATAGGGAAGAGAAGAAGGACTAAGCAGGGAAGCATGGAAAGACAAAGGACAAATGCAGATGAGGCCAGGACACCAAGGAACACAGCTGAACTCACTGAGAAGAACGAGACAAGGGGAATAAACTAAACCACACACAAGACAAAAATCTAACAAAATAAAACAGGGGGTAACTAAACACAGAATCACTGAAGGACAAAAAGTTGACAGGGCACAGGAACACAGGGGAAGCATGATAACTAAGCGAGGGATAGAATATAACAACCTATAACCAAGAACAGAATCTAGATAACTACAACCAGAGCCTGAGAATATAAATACTAAACACGGAGCAAAAACTAAACAAGATATCAGGAACAAAGAACTAAACACTGAGGCACTGCAACTAGCTAGGCACAAAACTGATAATGGCAGTTCAGGTGTACCAGTGAATGTATAACACTAACTACTCCTTCTGGAACCTCATGAAAATAAATGTATATATATTTTTGTAGATGTGCCAAAAAAAAAAAAAGTCACGCTGTTTATGACTTATAACCTTACAGTATATGCTCTGATTTTCAAACCCTATTCCTGGGAAGAAGTGTAAAAATCTTTCACAGCAGGAATAAATTTTGATATTAATGTTTGGTGTACGACAGCATTGCTTTTAATTAAACCCTGCAACATTTCACCCAGGCGATTATTTGTTCCTACCAGACAGCTAATGAGAGCCACATTATCTCAGCAAGAGACAAAAGGACACACTGTACTCTAAGAAGCCTCAGACCCCTGGTGTAACCAGTTAGAAGAACTGTCAAGTTTATACTCACAAAAATGTCTAAACAACTATCATCCTCTTCCAATATTTAACATGAATCAGTCACCTTCAATTTCATCCACTCATGTTGCAGCTGCTGGTGCAGGTCAGTGGGTCAGTCCCGCGGCCACAGGAAAAGGATCTCGACAAGCTGTATCAACATCAGCTGACAAAGTGAAGTACATTTTCTGGGCAAATGAGACACAGCAGCCTAGCAGCAGATGTCATCTATCATACTTGTGGTGATGATTGCTGAATGCATCCAGTAGAGGAAAAAAAATATCACAAATACTTCAGAGCATTAAATGCGTTGAAATATAAAATGCATGTTAGATTTTAAGTGGCTCTTTCAAAATGACAGCATACTGTGTGTCAAACACAGAGTTCGAGAGGAATTAACAGCATTAAAATACAGTGTGTACTGCATGAAATGGGATTGTCCAAGGCTACTAAAGGGTGTTTTCATTTAATTCTAATTACCAGAAAGTGAAGAGATTCCCATGCCCTTGGAAGAAGAAAGGATGCCAAGCCCTTAGATGTGTCAGTGTACTGAGTTTTGAACAATCAGAAAGAATACAGAAAGTTGTAACAAAAGTATCAAATTCAAATTTGAGAGGACACACTATTTCTTTCTGTGTATTTTACTCATTACTCTGTTTTCCAAATGAAAAATACATGTTAAACTTTGCCCAAACTGCCAGAGCTTTTTTTTGACAAAGACAGTACAGTACACTGACAAAGCACTGACAGAAGTTTTGAGAGAAAGATAGGCTTCTTCATCTGCTGGATTTGACTGACATGCTTGCTTAATGAGCTTCACCAGTTTTTCTTTCTTTTACCGTCAAAGATCTGCTCATCTTGTACTTTACATGTCATTTTGGTTTCTGAATAAATCATGCCAGTTCAAATCTTTAAATCCTCGCTAACATCAGACCACTTTTGTTTTAAAATCATTTCAAATTAAACGTAATTCACAGATCTTTTAAAAACCAGATACTTTTGACTTGTCATAGTGAGGAGAGTACGGGTGCCACCGATTGTCTTATGATGGCTATTATTAAAACAACCACTGAAGTGCATTGCAGCAGCTGTTCCAGGCAATTACCTAAAGATAGTACTCTTTATTAAAATTTTATCAAGGTGTTATTGTCATGAAATGCGTAGTGGAACTTTGCACTCAGTTCAAATTAAAATGAATATACTCCATTACCACTTAATTAATTAATACTTAGAAAAAAAGATAGCAAGCAGGTGGTGCAGTGATGGTGCAGTGGTGTCTCAGAACAAGAAGGTTCCTGGTTCAAACCTGAAGGCTGGCTGGGGCCTTTCTGTGTGGAGTCTACATATTCTCCCTGTGCCTGCATATGTTCTCTCTGCGTATCCCGGCTTCCTCTGACAGTCCAGAGACATGCATGTTAGATTAACTGGTGATTCTAAATTGACAATGTATGAATGGTTGTTATTACACTGTCTGTGATGGACTGGTGATTTGTCCCACCTCTCACGGTAGTTGTACTATAACAAAACTGTCACATGTCAGTGATTATGTCTTATGATAGCAATATTAAATTAGAAAATACCTTTATGATACAAAATGAAATGCATAGAAATATCAATACATTGTATAATGCATGAGAAAAAAATTCATGCATATGTATTCACAAAAGCACTTGTATCTATTTTATAAATAATAAATATACTTCACAAGCACTTTTCTAAGTGTAAATATTATGGAATTAACCAGTGATGGGGACAAACCTGTGACAGTTGGTGTCAAGTTCCTACAGCAATAATAAGCTACATACACAATTATTAGCTGTTTCTTATAGAAAAAGTAGGTAAATAAACTTCCCCTATGGGGAGTTTTGCAAGGCCAGCAGTGCTCATTCACTTCTCTCATGCATTAAAACACATCATGTTATTATTTTTATCTTCATTACATCACTGTGTGTATAATTAAAGACAAAAACGACAGTTCATAAACACCAAACCAATTAATAATAAATACATATATTTCTTATTCTTCTTTGTAAGCTACATATTCATTGTACGAGACAAAGTAATCAGTTACAGGCACTATTAGCGTCACTGTTTGATGAACACTTATTTACAGATATGTATGACAACACATTCTAGTAACTCCAAAGTGCCACTGCACTAAAATTAATGCCACAAATATTTACATTTTTATTTTGTGGTAGCCATGTTAGCAGAATTTGTAATAAATATTTATCTTTCCTTCCCTTTTACCAAAAAAAATTCTGAGAGCAAATGTGTGGTAAGTCTTCACTTTACCTATCATGCATACCTATAGATGTTGACGATCCTGGTACCCCAGGCAGTTTATATAGCAAGTTTCATCCAGATTGATTAATGCATCTAGGAGGAGTTAGGGGAGAGACATCGATAGGCTACAATTATTATAGTTTGTGATGTAGCACCAAAGGTAGAAGGTGCTTTATAACATATAACATCAAATGTTCTGATATAAAACAAGTACTTGTTTTATATCAGAACATATGATGACGCGTATGATGTACTGATGAATACTCACAAATAAATATTGTAATCTGAAATGCTTACAACTACAACTTTGACATCACACAGATTCAATAGTTGAAAAAAAAACAACAACCAGAAACTCTGAGCTTTTGACTATGAGATTATTCTAACACTGGCAGACCTCATAATTTCAGACTTGGCCATAGCTGTGTTTAATATTTTTCATTATAACACTACCCAATCAGGTTCTGGTGCGGCAATTACATCAGCAGAGCACAGACTGTCGTATTTCAATCAGAAATATTGGTAGGGACATAACTGCCATCCTTTGATATTGGTAGGGACGTGTCCCTACCGTCCATACCTAATTCTGTGCCACTGCCCAAGGATATTATATAAACCATCATGAAGCTGAAATCTACAGGCCAGCTTTTCTGTGTGGACTTTGCATGCTGCCCTTGTGCCTCTTTGGGTTCTCTGTGGGTACTCCTCCCACAGTAAATAGCATGTTAGGCTAATTGGTGATTCTGAATGTAGGTCTGAATGTGAGTGTGAATGGCTGTCTATGGCTGTAATAGTATTTTCCAATTTGTTAAGTGAAGAAAAGAGATATTCAAATTCCCCCATGTAAAGATCTTTACATATATTAAATTAAATTAGTATCTTGAACCTGGTTGTGTTCAATGTTAATGTTTTTTAAGTGGAAATGCACTCATGCAAAACACACAGAACTATTGTCTTAAGTCACATAATTAACTGGGGAAGTTTTACACTTGTTTAAATGTTCCTGTTTTCTATTGAATTGTCTCACCTTAGCTACTACGTTGTCTCATGATAAAACAGATTCATTTTTCAGTTGTGATTTGTAATGGTTTCAGAAGACACAGACAAACGATGTTGTGTTAGAATCTGATCACAAAAATGTTTGTATGTGTTGTTCTAGATGGCATTGACAAATGAAGTCATTTTTGTTGTTTAATTTGGACTGCTTGGTACTAACATGGCCCACACATTTATATCATTATAACCTGCATTTGTTTACCAAAAAAACCCTGCAAGGTAATTTTTTTTTCTATTCAGAGCTTCCACAGTTTTGTCTACCGTTCTCTAGTGGTACACATCCCTGTCGTTTTACATTGATGTGAAAACTCTTTGGAGACACGTTTTAAGCTGTCAAAGTAGGATAGCCCATAAGACCGCTGGTAAATTGATACATTATTTTTTTAATATTGAGACTTATGGCTACACAGAATCTGGCATAAATATCTAATTAGAATGAGTTTCAGTACATCTCTAAAAGCTGAACTGCTTGGTTTACTTTGCTTATTTCCTGTGTCAACACTTGAAGTGTCACAGGAAGAAAGGTCTTCATTTAAAAGTGTTGTGCTGATTACATGTATTTATTTTACCAACGAAAGAAATAAAAATGAAAAAAAGCAGGGCTGATGGATCTAGACGTGCCTGTGATTAAAATTAGAACTTTAAGGACTACAAGGACTTACTTTCTCACACTTTAAGAAAGACTAATCAACTTATTTAACATAAAGATGCACCAGACAGAGACCTAAAGGGATCATTTAGATGCTGCTTCTCTCCTCACATATTGAGCATGGTAACTAATGGGGAAAACTTATAAAAGTCAATGCAACTTTTTAATTGCTGACAGAAATACAGCAGAGCACGCTGACATTTTTGAGATTAACTCATTTCTAAAATTATGATTCATCAGAGTGTGTAATGACATAACGGCAACATCTCTATCTGCAGTCTCAAATATATTGAGAAAGGAAAGATGAACAGTGCGTTTCCAGTGTGCCGTTTCCTTTTCTGCTTTAGCATTGTGGCTGTGAATGCACATCGAGGCTATAAGAGATGCAGACTTACTGGGAGAGTGAAAGTGGATGTGAAAGCTCAATCACATTCTAAATTGTACAACAGAGCAGAGAGTCTACTTGGCAGTCACACTAGTGAGACAGGGAGGTAGGGCAAACAGAGTGTGGAAAAAGAAGGCGTGCATTTATGTCTGTTAACTCACCACGGCGTGCATGCGAAATGCTACACATGAGCTGCTGATGGATTGGCAAAATGAAGCGTTGACAATTAAGACGCTGATCTTTCCTGCACAAATATTATTCAGGCTTCTAAAAATGAAATCACAAACACACTAAAATGCTCTCTGGCACAATGAATAACTCTCGGTGGGCTTTGCAGTGCTGTCACGCTCTCTGTTGCAGTCACCATCCCAGAAGAAAGGAATGTGTAACAACTGCCATGAAGCCTTCCTACCTCAGGCACTCTACTGGAAACAATTTAAAACAACTCTCTTTTGTTTTTCCTGGTCTGCCACCCTTTCCGCCCTCCGCCTCTTCCCCAAGTAGAAGGCATAATGCATCATCTTAGGAGGGAGCCCACTGCGGCCTAATTTAACAGCCAGAGAGAAACACCAGTGGACACTGGCCTGCTAATGAATGAATGAGCCTGACGTGCAAAATCAGAAAAGATTACTGACTGAGAAGCAGGCCTCCCAAAAGGTCCTGCCAAACCAGCTGTTTAGATAAACCCTGTTACTTCCGCAGAATAATAATTCCTTCACATCAGACTGAGTAAACAAACTCCTTCACTCCTGAGGAGACTTTTGCATTGTTTTCTTTTATTCCTAGAGAAAAAGTAAGAAAAAAAACCCATCAGAAAGACAGGAAGACAAAAACATATCATGATCAAATCTTGTGTGTCCTCCCCTGCTGCATGTTGACAGCTGGTCACTGTGGGGTCTGTTGGGTATACACAGCCTACGAACAATAAATAAACAAAGGGGGGCCCAGCCTTGAAAAGCCATACACCTGTGACCAGTGGAAAAGCACCAGGCGCAGCAGTGTTCATTAAAGAAGCCGGTCCTGACAGTGAGGCCTTTAAGAGGCCATCAGGAGCGACAACTCACCAGCTACCTTGGGACCAGAGAGGGAAAGGCATCAAGGTGAGCAATGCAATTTCAACTTGAATAATGGACCACTTTCCTCTGGTTTGACATTCATGTATTTCTCAGGCAGTTTTGCCATACAGACCAATAGCACCTGTGAGCCATTCAAGGTTCCCCAAGAAAAACTAGTTTACAATGTCTACAGGCTCACAATTACTCTGGACCTGCTGCTGGTCTGCAAATAATCTTCCTCAAAGTGGTTCATGAATTAAAAATAGCACCAAATATATCACTTTTAATGACATGAAAATTGAGATTTTGTATGCTATATGCCATAGAAGTTATGCGCAGCATAAATCAGTGTCTAGATTTTATTTTTTCCTGAAGAATTGTTTATAAAAATAATTTAATTAAAGCAAATTATTCTCACTTTTCTGTTGGATTCACCAGCCAGATTTCATTTTCACAGAGTTGCTGATGTAAACTGGTAATAACAGAGGATTAATTTACAAGGAGGCAAAATCCCCCAGTGAGACTTGTGGCCCAGAACAATAATGAGCACATAGTAAACAGAAATTTGCTGTAAGCCAAAAGAGAATGCAGAGGCACCTAATCTACACACTGAAACACACTATGCACACTGACACGCAAACAATTGCATGTAAACAAGCACAACCACGCCCTCTCTCTCTCTCTCTCTCTCTCTCTCACTCTCTCCTTCTCTATCAGGAGCACAAACTCACACAGGCAGAGAAAATGATAGCAGAGTATCTTCCCCGGGCCTCTGTAACAACATATGTTTGCAGGTAATTAAAAGAAGTTCCCCAGTGGTTATCATGTCATACTGAAAAACAATGCACAGAGCAAATTACCTTTATGTGCTTATTTATACAAAGTCACGGGGGCACAAGGTCACAGTGCTGTGGTGAACTGCGGAAAACAGATAAGCGTTCATGGCTGAAGTTGTGCTGTAGTTTCGACTTCTAATTGCGATGTTAAGGTCAGTGCTCTGTGTAACATGCAGTGAGTAATAAGGATGTGTGTCAGTACCTTTTTGGATTTGTTTTTAATAAAAGTACATAATTGACACTATTTATTAAGCACAAAAAAAGCACATGCATTTGGGAAGTTTGTCTTAAGAGGTTACAACCAATTACATTACCTATGAGAATCAATATTTTGGTAATAAGATCTGAGCCAGCATTCAGCTTTCTTTGTTGTTTCTCTGTTGCTGTGTTCCAACCGAGAGCTGGGGATCCATTGTAGGCTATTCAAAAGTAAAAAAGCAACATATTGTTTAACATCACCTGCTAAACATGTTTAAAATGCTTCCTATTGTGCTCCAACATATTTTCCTTTTGACAATAACTTTAACTGCCAAAAAGATGCTTTTTGAACATCTAGTTTGGACCTCTCATTGTCAGAATCTGTTAAAACAGCTGGAGGAAACAGTAAGAACAGATTTCAAACTGTGAAGAGACCACATCAGGAATTTTCTCCACCAACTCGTTTTGTGCTTGTGAATCTTTTCTTTTACACTTTTAAAGTGTTACTTTTTAATGAGTGCCTCATAAATGTGTTTTGTACTCACTCTATAGCATGGTTATTATTAAATTCTGTTTAATAATTGTCTGGTGACAATGTGTAATCAGATCCCCCCCCCATACTGGAAGATTAAATTAATTGACTATTTGACAAAACTGTAAACACAACAATGAGAACATAACACATTATGAAGCTATTAGGACAAATGTGTGGTCAAACAGATGCATGTGTTTGCTTTGGTTCATCTGTAAATCATTTGCTCTTGTTTTAGCTGTTTTGGTCAGCATATACCGTATATCTGACTCTTGCTTTCCCATGCTCACGGCGTTGTTGCTAGTTTTTCTTAAAAAAGAAACTCAATCCAAATGTTTTCATCTGGCAATTAGCCTTTGGTATTTGGCCCAAGTTGTGAATAATAAGGTGTGTCAGATGGTACTAATATTTACAGAAAAATAAGTATCCAATATTTGTATCTCTATTTATAGATGAAGAACTCAGACTGACACTTTTAGACATTCATAATGAGAACACTGATTAGTGGAACATGACCCTGAAAGAAGTGATCTCATATCTCAGTGGAGCATTCTGGTTAAATATTCAGTTGGGGGATTTTGGTATTTAATTCATTGTGTTATTTATCCATCTAAATAGTATCACTGTGTGTTGTTGAGTTTGGGTGGTGTGGGCTATAGGGATATAGAGAAGTGAGTGAATATTGCTACATCTGATATCTCCAAAAGTGGGAAACTCAAAACAAAACAATCAAGATGGATAAAAACAACATTAGGCCAGAGGAAAAACAAACGTATTTGATTTGAGAGTGAGTTTTCCATTTCAGGAAAAAGTGCACGTGCAGACTCCGTAGTTGATCGTGATTTGAACATATGTCCATGCACCCAGGAAATCAGCTACATATACTAGCATGCACAGCATTTGTCTAAGAACTTTTTTTTTTTTGATATTTCAAATGGGCACTCTCACAGAAACCTTATGCTTAAACTGAATTTGAGCTATCCCCAGAATACTGATCTTATTGTGCCACATATAAAACAACCTCCCTACCCTCCTACACACAACTATTTCCAAAAATAGATTAGGATCCCTCCCCTCGGCTTTTAATGTTGTGCTCTGCTGCCCAGGGTCTATGCACATAGCTGCCAGACGCTGCTCAGGATTATCTAGTGAGTCAAAAAGCATCCTGCTGCATATGATCTCACACCCTTTCACCAAACAAAGTGCTGGCTGCCACACGGATGCACTGTTTCAATCCATTTCTTTAACTTCTGTATAGTATTAGGAGCTTGTTTTTGAGTACATAACTGAGTTGTACTCTTACTGACGAAGCTTCCTTGCCAGCTGACAGACAGGTGACTCGCTTTTGAAGTGGCTCCATCTCACTCCCTGATGTAAAGGCCAGACAATGAGCCTCCCCCAGACCCTATTAAAGCAAAACCCAGGGTCCGCAGGTTTGATATTCATTGCCTGGACAACCTCTACCATCAACACATTTTGTGCCACGTGAGAATGATCACAGCTTATTAAAGTGGAAATAATGACTGCTCTACCTCCGGCATGAAATATTTAACAAGGACAAAGGAGATGGCTCAAAGGTGATTCATATCTATGTTGAAAGGAGAGAACGTGGACAACACTGTCTTTACAGGAAGTGCAGATGAACCTTCCTTAACCTGAGCTTAGAAGGGACTGTCAGCAATTGAAATTTGTACCTCAATGGAAGCAGAAATAGAGGAATAGTGGCAGTGGGTGTTCTGAATTAATGTTTATTAGCTATCAACAAAGATGTTGGTATAATAGCAGAAGACTATACTTCCCTCTCTTCATTTCATGGCATTTAGAGTTCACACAAAGGAGCTTTATGATTTTAGGTTTGAAATATGCGTTCATTTTTAACAATCATTTCATTTGAGTCATTCTCCCTCATTACCAGCTGAGTTCAGAACATATAGAGCATCCAATTTCTAGATGTGAAATTATTGATGTACTGTACTTTTCCTTCTAGCCTGAGTAAATTAGCTTTTTGGCCCCTTGGGAAAATCAGGGGAAAGGAGGAGAGTAAAAATATTCTCCATCAACTGTGATTGAATTGGATTTTACAAGATGAATTGCCAGGACCAGAGTTTATCCCAATTACATTGCCAAGAGGCTTCAGTCCTGCTGCAGCCACTCTGGTCAACAGCAATTAGGGTCAGCTTTGAGTTATCACGGTCCGTCATTGTGAGAACATATTTACAGTGTGAGCAGAAAGCAGATAAATGCAACAGGCCAACATTTACAATAGTAAAAAGTGGTTTGTGGTTTGGGCCAAGAATTCATGAAATTACAGATCTGACAGCCAAAACACGAGCAGAGCAAAACACAGCTGTCTTTTCCATAGCCCACACATCTTTTAATCTACTGGAATACAATACAGACTGCAGAGACTGCCTCTAGCCCTTTGTGTGGCCATCCATTTTCCTTTCTCACATAGTTTTTTTTCTTTGATGTAACCTGATGTGGAAACTCAGGGTGGCTTTCATCTGTCTCTCATGAAGAATCCACTTACCACAGATGGTGGCAATAAGGCTAATGACTGGCATATATCACTGAGATGATATTTTGTCTTACCTTCCCAAGACTGGGGCCCCACAGATATCTCAGGCTGAAAACACAAAGAGCCAAAACCAGGAAGACCAGAGTGAGAACCAGAGCGACTCGCTGGTAGGTTTGGTACTTTGCCTTTTTCTCTTTTCCAGCCTCAACCTGCCAAAGACAAAACTTCAAATTATTAATGAGGTGCAAATGTGATTGGCCCAAATACGGTAACAATATTTCTCATATACTAATGGTCACTGAATGGTAACAAACCAGTAATTTGTCATTTTGGTAAATATGCACATTTCTTTTCTTGCTAAGGGATAAGACTGATGCCAGCCTTCATCTCCTAGTTTAGCATAAAGAGTGGAAAAACAAACTTAACAGCATTTACCTCCTGCTTTTAAAACTTGGTAATTAACATTTTGTCAACCTTGTTTAACAGATTGTGGTTCATGACCCCATTTTTCCTAATTCTTGAAAAGATTAGATGTTTGGGTCATGGTCACAGAAGTCTAGGGAGTGGTTGGCAACTACCTGAAAACCACTGATTTTGAGGGAAAATGTGCATTCCCGAACCAGTTGCAAGTGATTGCTGGGAGTTGCTGTGAAATCAATTGCTAAAGCCCCATCATCTAAGCTTAGAGACTCCTCAATGAACCCCTGGTAACCACTGGTTGCAAGAAAAAAGGGTGTATTCTGTAGCTGGTTGGTGAGTGGTTGCTGAATGTTACTGGCAGTCTCTACCATTAATTGCACCAAAAGCCTCTTTGCAACTGCTTTTGTCACTAGCAGGTTGCTGTGGTCACCAGCAGTTTGCATGGAACGCACAGACTTGTCTGCAAACGTACACCGGTAACTCAGCAGAGTTAAGTGAAACTGTGACTGTGCCTTCAACCTAAAAGTTGTGTCTGTTGAAACATGTTGGCTGCAGCGGTGACACGCAAAGTTTAGGTTGAGGGCAAATTTCTGGTTTGTGTTGCACTTTTTCAAGTTTCACTACTTCACAGGGAGCAAATTGCGAATGTTTGCAGACAATAGGCAACTGTGGCAATCTGCTAGCAACCAAAGAAAATACAAGGAGGTTTTTGGTGTAACACCATGTTTGTGATGGAGTTCACCTTGTGAGGCAACCTGCACCAATACATATTTTTCCCTAAGAACCAGAGGTTGCCAGGGGTCACTGACCAATCTCTTTGCCTGTGTGACTGAGGCCTTGGTGATCTTAAAGGTGCTGGTACATAGATTATTAGTATTATTTTTTATTTTACCTTCTGACACAGAAAAGTATTATCAACTGCCATAAATGTTCTTTGAAACAATGTGGACAACATTTTATAAGAGCGTAACAAAGTGGTTTTACATGATGTGGGCAGCAGCTTTAATAAGATCAAACACCAACTTCAGCAACATTTCCTGACAGATTTTCTTTCTGGCTCTCTGTTTAGCTACATCAATCCTTTTTTTTTTTTTTTTTTGGAAAACCAGCCTATGAAATTATTGCACTTTGGCGTAACAGAAATCAAAGCAACACAGACTGAGCGGTTTAACCGGCGGACAGCAAGTTCTCCCAGGGAACAACATTGCACCCGCAATGCCACCAGACCTAGCTGGCCAGACATCAAAGATGGATGAAGCCATGCCACCCGATGTAGCTGCACAGAGGTCACAGGCGGATGAATCTTTGCAGAAGTCACAGTTGGGTGTTATATCAAAGGGCAACACTGGTGAACAGCGGGAATGCAGTTTATGTAGCCACAGGTGTGCTGAAATTAATCACTTGTTAGAGGGAAGGAAACTGAAGGAAAAGCGCACCCAGAAATAGAAGAAGAGTTCTTCTTGAAAGGTGACAAGATCAAGTATTACAAAGAGCTCTCTTGTGTTACTGTTGTGACTGGTGTGCTAACACTATTACAGATGGCCCAAAAACCTATACCCCTTTAGATGCACCTCTACATGTCTCATGTTGGATTAGACCAAATGAGTGTGCTCACCACTTTAAGAGACACTATAGCTATGATATGACACACCTCAGTCCTTTGGCATGCTTTCTTGGAAGGCAGCATGCCACATCATTTTGTGGATGCTTTTGACAATCATGTAGCAGTTATTGTGGACTGTCTTGAAATTTACATTTAGAAAGCATCAAATCTGAAAGCTACAGGCCAGAGATTTTTTTCCTGCTACAAACATACACACACCCTAATGTTTCTTATTGGCATTACAACCACAAGAAATATGTTTCATCCAAATGCTGTGGAGGTCGCATCATTGACAAGCATGTGACTAAGATCAGTGGGCTTCTTCATATTCTATTTCCTGGATATTTTTTTTGGCAGATTACGGATATGACATTCGTGTTGAAATAGTGCGTGCAGAAGTGACAAAAGAGGGTGATTTGATGTGTATACAGCAAATACAAGTGCGACCATACAAGTGAAAACAGTGTTCCTTGATTTGCCTTGAATGTATTATGTTCGTGCTGTGCACTAGTTAATGTATGCTCCAGTGTTGTGAAACAAAAAAATCATACAACATGGCATAAAATATGAACAACTATAAAGTCCTTATGCTGCATTGACAGTACTAGCAAAACCCACCCTATTGGTGGTTTTTGCCAGGCCTGCGGTGCTTGTTTGCTTCGCTTATGTGTTAAAACACAAACATGTATGTTCATTTATCATGTTATTCTTTTTATCTTTATTATAACACGTATATAGTGAGATGGCAAAAATGGCTGTTCATAAAAACCAAACAAATGAATAATAAATACATATATATACTATATTGCCAAAAGTATTTACTCAGCCATCGAAATAATTGAATTCAGGTGTTCCAATCACTTCCATGGCCACAGGTGTATAAAACCAAGCACCTAGGCATGCAGACTGCCTCTACAAACATTTGTGACATTTCTGGGTTGCTCTCAGGAGCTCAGTGAATTCCAGTGTGATACTGTGATAGGATGCCACCTGTGCAACAAGTCCAGTCTTGAAATTTCCTCAGTATCAGTCAACTGTTAGTGGTATTATAACAAAGTGGAAGTGATTGGGAACGACAACTCAGCCACGAAGTAAAATCACAGAGCGGGGTCAGTGGATGCTGAGGGGCATAGGGCACAAAGGTCACCAACTTTCTGCAGTGTCAATCACTAGAGGCCTCCAAACTTAATGTGACCTTCAGATTAGCTTAAGAACAGTGTGTAGAGAGCTTCATGAAATGGTTTTCCACGGCCATGTGCTTCCATAATAAATGATTGGCAAACACACAAAAAATAACTTTGCTTTGTGAAATATAGATAATGAGAATATATAAGTGGTTCATCAAGAAGAAGAATTTTTATTGTCATTATACATCACGACATACAATGAAATTACATTCCAGAAAACTCATCCAAGAGGACAGACATAACTAAAACACAGGGGAGATAAGTGTCTGCGGCCGCTGCCCCAAGGGCACCGCCGATTGGTAACAATGGAGTGCCAATCTGGGATCCCATCAGCTAGTTTGCTGGCTTAGCCACTGGAGGCAAAGGCCAATTTTTCAGGGCTGTCATGGCCACGATTTCTGTTTCTGTCCACCTATCATTGTTTATGAATGTAGATGAATAAAATATAGATAATAAATGACTAAATCATCATCCAATAATATCTGATAGTCATCTGATACGTTTTCAGCAAATGCTATGCCATATAAACTGTAAGATGTGAGAAAAAAAAAGTTAGTCCAATATCCGATAACCTGCTTTTCTACTCAAGGAAGACTCAAGGTTATTTTTGAAGAAGTGTGGTCATTTTTCAGTTGAGAGCCGTTTGTTGCTTATTGTTTCTGTTGTTTTTCATCTGTTTTTTTTTGTGTGTGTTTTGCTCTTGAAGATATTGTTGAAAACTAAAATACACTTCCTCTTTTGCTCTCCACTCTGACATGAATGCAACTAAAACCTTTGCAAACATCATTTGTCAGAACTGAGGCTACAAGCTGACTACAAATCCAGAAAGCTTGCCAGCAGATTCTATATATTGAATCTTTATATAGAGATTGTTATAGTTCAAATACAACTGGTTTAATTAAAACTACAACGTAACCTTCAAGTTCTGACAATTGAGATGGTAAAGTAAACAGGTAACAAAAGACAAACATAAAAAACAAATACATCTTTTATGCAGTATATGAAAATAAATAGCTAACTGACTGTTGAGTCTTTACATTACAATGTAATGTGCCTTGAGGTGACTGTTGGGATTTGGCGCTATTTAAATAAAATTGAATTGAATCGAATTGAAAAAATTGCACTGAAACGTTAATAATACCACTTCACTGCAAATAAAACAAGTAAAAATAAATGGCAAATAATTAAAAAGAAACATGAAAGACACAACCTATCCAACAAAAAATTGTGTGCCAATGTTTAAGTTTTAATGTGGCATAGACCCATTTGTTGAGGAGGCATGACTGGGTCCCATGAACATGAAATAGAACCTCTTGCTTCCACACTTTTTGGTGTCACAAGTCACGTAGCATCTCAGTTTTCTGGCCCTCAGCATTGCTACAGCACCTTATTAATGTTCTCTAGAATGTATTTCTTGGTCACCTTGTGAAAGATGGTTGTAACTTGGTCAAAGGCTTAGTATGCGGCGTTGTGAAGACCGGTTATAGAAAAAGTCACAAGCTTGGATAGAGAAACCTTAGGGAAAAATGCTTTTGCCTTTGTCAGATCTGTTGTCCAAAAGTCCCCATCTGGTAAGATACAAACCACAAATCAAGTCTGCATCCAAACTGCAAAGTTCCTCTTTAAGCAGGATGTTGTATTTTGTTATATGGCTGTGACTTTTGTTAAAAAAGGTTCTCAGATGGTCACAATGTGTTCATATTAAAGCACATCACAACTAAGTTAACATGGCTTACAAAGTATATTCAATTCAATTTTATTTTATTTATATAGCACCAAAGCACAACAAAACAGTTGCCTCAAGGCGCTTTATATTGTAAGGTAATGACCCTACAATAATTACAGAGAAAACCCAACAATCAAAAAGACCCCCATAAGCAAGCACTTAGTGACAGTGGGAAGGAAAAACTCCCTTTTAACAGAGAGAAATCTCTGGCAGAACCAGGCTCAGGGAGGGGATCCAACCCTAAACTATATGCCTAATCAAAAAGGTATATTTTAAGCTTAATATTAAAAATAGAGAGGGTGTCTGTCTCCCAAATCCAAACTGTGAGCTAGTTCCACAGAAGAGCTGGAGGCTCTGCCTCCCATTCTACTCTTAAGTATTCTAGGAACCACAAGTAAGCCAGCAGTCTGAGAGCAAAGTGCTCTTTTGGGGTGATATGGTACTATGAGATCTTTAAGATAAGATGGGGCCTGATTTTAAATTCAATTCTAAATGTAACAGGGAGCCAATGAAGAGAAGCAATATGGGAGAAATTTGCTTTCTCTTTCTAGTCCCTGTCAGTACTCTCACTGCAGCATTTTGGATCAGCTGAAGCCTTTTGGGGAGCTTTTAGGACAATCTGATAGTAATGAAATACAGTAATTTAGTCTACAAGTAATAAATTCATGAATTAGCTTTTCAGCATCATTCCAAGACTGGATGTTACTAATTTTAGAAATATTGTGCAAATGCAAAAAAGCAGATTTTGCAAATTTGCCTGCAAATTTGTTTAATATGTGTATTGAAGGACATATCCTGGTCAAAAATGAGGCCAAGGTAATGCCATCCAGAGTAAGTGTCTTGGACACTGTGTTTCTAAGATTTGTAGAGCCGAGTATAACAACTGCAGTTTTATCTGAATTTTGAAGCAGAAAATTAGAGGTCATCCAGGTCTTTTTGTCTTTAAGACATTCCTGCAGTTTAACTAATTTATGTGGGCCATTTTGCTTCATGGATAGATAAAGCTGGGTATCATCTGCATAACTATGAAAATGTATGCAATGCCTTCTAATAATGCTGCCTAAGGGAAGCATGTATAGTGTAAATAAAATTTGTCCTAGCACAGAACCCTGTGGAACTCCACGGTTAACCCCAGAGTGTGAAGAAGACTCCCCATTTACATGAACAAATTTAAGTCTATTAGATAAATATGATTCAAACGACTGCAGCACAGTACCCTTAATAACTCTGACATGCTCTAATCGCTGTACTAAAATATTATGTTCAACAATCTCAAAAGCTGCATTGAGGTCTAGCAGGACAAGCACAAATATGAGTACACTGACAGAGGCCATAAGAAGATCATTTGTAACCTTCACTAATGATTCACTAATGCTATTCATGTACTGTGATGATTTCTGAGACCTGACAAAAATTGAAAATAAATCATTCCTCTACAGATGATCAGTTAGCTGTTTTACAACTACTCTTTGAGATGGAAGGAAGGTTTGAGATTGGTCTTTAATTAGCTAAGACAGATGGGCCAAGTGATGGCTTTTTAAAAAGCCTATGGTACATAGCCAATTAATAAAGGATTGGTTATATTTAAGATTAAAGCATTAATTAATAGTAGGATTTCTTTGAGCAGTCTTGTAGGAATGGGGTCTAAGACATTTTAATGGTTTGGAGGAAGTAGCTGTTGAAATTAACTCTGAAAGATCAATCAAAGAGAAAGAGTCTAAATAAATATCATCAATACTGAAAGTAGCTGAACATAAAGATATGTCATTGAGATGGTTATGAATATTTTTTTCTGTAATGATTAACATTTTATGTTAACCATTAGTATAAAACACTATTGAGCAGAATGAAGTATAAAGTGCAGCAAAGCCAAAATGTAATGCCCCCACGTGTGGACGCAGGGTTTTAGGAGGTTAAGTTGCTGTCATCTAGGCCTGTAGAATGAAGTTGTTGTAGTACTTAAATTCTAATTTGATTAGCAGACAGCCTTTCCTACACAATGCAGGGAATAAGCACACCCTGGGATCCCCTGAAGTTCTTTGAATGATGCTTTTAGTTTCACACAGGTCTGCCTTGCTTCTTCTTTGTGTTCTGTTTCTTGTCTGAAGGTAATGTGATGGCAAATGTTATTTTTTTCAGAGGCCCACACCATCCTCACAGTTAACAATAGCTGGTTTGGAAACTCAGGTGGACAAATGCCATGATTATTTGAAGATACTATTATTCCTGCTCTTGATTTCCACCAAACAGGGAATGAATATCTGTCTCTGAGCTTTTACCACACCTGCCTCTGTCTCTTTTACTGTGTAAGAGGCTCTCACAGTCACAAAGGTGCAGTAGGGACATTGGCACTACACATGGCTTAAATGAAAAATAGCCTGGTTGTAAGTGAGCAAAATCTGAAGTATGGTGACAGGTCAGAAAGTGTGGGCTTGTGCCCACATGGACTTGTGCAGCCAGCACATATCCCTGACAATCATTTCTCTCCACTGACGCACTTGCCATGTGCTTTTTTTTTTTTTTTTAGCTGTACCTGAGAACAAGTCAGTCTTGTAGTTCACCTCAGTGTGGACCTTGTCCACATCAGTGGGCATCATCCAGTAGGCTGGAAGGTCAGTGACTGTGTTGGTCTCCTGGATCCCGCTTTTAAACAAAAGAGCCCTGACATGTGGCTGGCCATGCATGCACAGCACTTCACTCGGCCACTGAAACTGGTTTGAGCAGTGGTTCACTGAAGCATTGATAATGCAAAACATAAGCCACAAATAATAACAATAATAATAATAAAAAAAATACAAAAAAGAGTGATAATAAAAAAAAAAAAAGAAAACAGCCTTCATCTTTGCTTCAAAAATGAATACAGAAACTAGTTCAAAACAGTGTAGAAATAACATGTCTTTGCTGGAATCCATATTGACTGAAACAGTTTAACCAAAATGTGATCTAACTGAAAGACAGGCTTTAATGATCCGGGGTTGAAGTGGGAAAGCCCTTCTGGATTGTCCGGCACCTCCAGTTAATGAGTAATTAAATCTGACAGACAGATTGGATACATAGTGCGTTAATTTTTTTTTTGTGTGCTGCAGCCAATGGCATGGAGATACTTGCTCAGTAATAAGAAAGTAATGTCGTTTCATGATCACTCTTACACCTTCAACAACTCTTTTTTCTTCATATCCCTGTCATGCCTCCATGGTATAGATGTCAATAAAGTTGTGGCTGCAGTACTTCAGCATTGAACTCATGTTAGAGGAGAGCAAGCATAAATGGAGGAACTTCTTTTAAGACACAAATTATTATGTGTCTTCTAACCCCCCCTCCAACCCTACCCCCACCACCCCCACCCACACCCCAAACGCACCACTACACACGATCTTGGGGTTCAGCCACATGCCAAATCCCAGTTTAACCCCTGGTAATGACTAAATGTGATGCAGTGTTCACTTTAGTGATGAAAGAGATGTCTGTGTGGTTGGTGGGGATTACCTACCGTGGTTTTTTTAGTCACTGACTGAAAATCTGCAGCTACTTATTCCACCAGTTGAAGGGATAACTGAAGGTGGGCCTCAAGAGATTTGTAATTTATGCAGTGCTCAGGAAGCAAGCAAGGGTGGAAAACACATCTGAAAATCTTAGTTGCAGCAGCTTGTTGAGCTCACCAGATCACTCTTGTGTTTTATAAAGGCTGGCCTTGTTCATTTTCAATTAGCTTTCACCTGCTATTATGGGTGCATATAAGTTGAAGCTCTGTAATTGGATATTTCTTGCAAAAGGCAGTTTGGGACTTTTTATGTACCTGACGTGGACTTGAAACCTTTTGTCAAATAACTAGGTATTTTCTAAAGCAGTTTATCTGCTATAATGGCTGAAATAGCTGCTTCTACTTTTGCCATTCCATTTCCACGTCTCAGTTTTCTATTTTATCTGTACTGCACTTAACCTAAACAGCTGCACATTTGATTTGGCTATTCTGCAAAATGCATCCAGCACTGAGAATCCTGATGACAAAAAAATATAGCCATCCACGTGCCAGGCCCAGGTAAGAACAGACTGCTACACATGTCACAGAAAGGTTACAATTATTAAACTTTTCTTCAAATTAAAACTCTGCCAGCAGTAGTCAATTCCCCAAGCTTAAGGCCACAAATTAATAAAGACAGGCTTTTGTTCCATCAGAGCTCAGGCAGGGTGAAAATGAAAGCTACTCATTCACACTGGACCCCTTTTGAAGGTCTCAGAGGACAACAGAAAAGCAGATATGAAAAAAAAGGAACCAACTTCAGTTAGCAAAATTAATGCTGCTTATCTTTGTGTCTTTTAAATAATGATAAAGCAGCTTTCTTTTTCTATTGTGGCTCTGGTTGTTACAGCAGTTAACCCCGGCAGATTGGGCAGCATTTTAACATACTGACTTTTGTGTAATATGCATGAATTATTTTAGAATAATAGTTGCATGCCTTTTGAAACCTTTGCTGATAAACGATTAGCCACAAGTTGTTTTTTTTTTTCCAAATAATGCATTTGGTATGGTCTTATTTCAAAAAGCAACATATATGTGGCATGACTAACAGGAAGATGAGTTTCTGGCCAGTAAATGCTTCAGCAGCATAACTTCAGAGAAGAACAGAGAATATATTATTCAAAATAGTCCTCTAAAAACTTGAATTACACTTTTGCTATTATTGAATGGCTGCTTTTCTTTATTTGACATATTAAGAACAGTAGCCACAAAATTGTGAGGTACAAGTATTGCACATTCCAAGGGCATGATGAAAAACAGAAGGCTACTATCAGGGAGCCAGAAATTCCTTACACTATAAATTTCTCAGAATGGAAAAAAAAAAATGGTGGCTGAAATTGTCTGTTCTCCTGTGGCAGGTTGCATAAGCAGTGGAAACTTAACAAGAGGACAAACCTCTCTCTGCCTGTGCTTTGAATATCGAATACTCAGAGGAAGAATGTGGGATTGAAAGACAGACGGACAGACAGAAATAAAGGCAAGGATGGAGACAGAGTAAGCAGTCTGAGTGCACAGCACCCGCCAACTAGTGTTTAAAGGTTTAGGAGTTCAGAATCAGCCAGGCAATTTCTCCTGAGCTTTGTGAGGAAGAGTGCCTGGAGCCCCCTGCTGTTATCATGCACAGAATGAGCACTTTTTTGAGAAAACAACAACAGAAAAAAGGTTGCCTACATAACCAACACGCAGAGGCAGTGGTTTATCACGCTGGGCCACACTCATATGAGCATTTTAATTCCTGCTAAAGCAATTCTATAATACAAGTGAGACGGCACAGGTGATTTTTTTAATCATAAAAATTCACTTACAGTGTATTCATGATGAATATCTGCTGAACAAAATTTCACCCTTTCTTTGATGCAGAGTAAAATAGTTTGCCTTTTCATACATTTAGGAAAAAACTATATTACTCTGCTGTGAATGTATTTACCCCTGTGCTCAGTTTTTTTTGGCAAGTTCTCTCCAACAAATCAAGCATGTGAGAAAAAAGTAGCAGAAGAAAGATCTCAGAGCAGAAAATCCTACCTTGCCTTGGTCCTTTATAATAAAGACTGAAATAAAGGTATTTCTTGGTGTATATTTGTATGCTCCTTTCATTTGAGAGGCAAGGATATTATAAATATAAAGCAAATAAAATGGTCCCGATGAGACTACGTATGAGAGTGGAAATAAAAGAAGAAAGCCAAGGTGAAAAGCCAAAACGATTTAGATGAAAATTTTAATATTCAGGGCAAAACTCTCATCACTCAGCAAGAGATCGAGCCACACTTCTCAGATCAAAAAAAGCAGACTTCTGACACAATTAACTTAAAGCTCAAATATTGCTTGACTAAATTTCTTTTTTAAAATCACTAATGACACCTTTCTTGAGACTTTAGTGAGCTCAAATTCTACACAAGTAAAGAAAAACAAACAAACAAAAAAACACAATAAATTATTAAAATTAATTAATTAATTAATTAAGCGCTATCAATCAAAAAGAGAAGAAGGAATCTGACTCACATCTTTCCAGAGAATCTGTTGACTGCTGGACTGACTGTTAACCTCCATGATGGAAAACCACAGGATGAATCTCTCTGAGCCTCTTAGCTGGGGGAAAACACTATAACGCTCTGCAAGGCAAAGAGTCCCAGCTTCATTCCATTGCAGTAATTTGGGAGTGTGCTGAAGGGGAGGGAAGTTTCAGATGGAGTGGAATTACTGAAACATTTGTGATACCCATTAAAAGCAAGGCAGATGTCTCTCCTGCCTTCCTGTTTCCATTTCAAAGGTGGAGAACCACAAAAGACTTCAGGCTGAAACACAAACCCTCTGTTAAATAAATTACATACTCGGTTGGATGAAAAATACTGTGATGTTTCACTCAAATGATTCCTACTTGGAGGACATGAAGTTTGAAGGTGATAAATATATAATTGTATGTGTGAAGGTGCAATTTGTCAGTACAATTTATATATTTTTTTTCTGTATGATTTTCTGAAGTATCATACAGAGTTCAAGTACGTTCTGTCTGCTTTGTTCCTGTCATGAGTCTGAAACAAAACACAGGTTCAGCACACAAGAGCTGAGCTCACTGAATAGCAGCATAACAAAAGAATCAGCCTTATAAAATGAAAATAA
The DNA here is from genome assembly GCA_024447675.2 of Pterophyllum scalare. Taxonomy (NCBI): domain Eukaryota; kingdom Metazoa; phylum Chordata; class Actinopteri; order Cichliformes; family Cichlidae; genus Pterophyllum; species Pterophyllum scalare. The sequence continues at coordinate 4,786 of JAMQGT020003592.1, read as the reverse complement.
TTTGCACTTGTGCACATACAGAAAGAAAGGGAGAATGAAGCAAAGGCAGTTATACAAGGACAGTTGTTTATAGGTCACTTCCAGTGCTGTATGTTTTAAGACACACTGCATTATATTACTTCTATTCCTCCATCCGAGAAAACTTCCCGGTCTATAAAAATGCTAATATCGCTCATTTCAAAATCTCTTCCTTCACTGAAAACTTTGGACATGCATAATTCTTCACAAACTTTCAGGCGATAATATAAACTTTAAAATGCCACATTATGAATTTAAGCTGATGATTACAACATATCAAACTCCGACTACGCTACACATGCCTTTCTTTGTATACATTATGTCAGGCAGGTTGAATCTTTATTTTAGGAAGTCTCATTGTTTTTTGGGGGGATCTTTTGCATGCAATTTGTAGTAAACCAGTTTTAAGGGTTCACAAGGGAGTGGTTAAATAACACATGCAGTAACTGAAGCTACTCAAATCTTGACAAGCTTAACAATGTTAAAAGTACCCAGTTATTTCTCTCAACCACTGTGACTATGTGTAAATGCACCTCCAGCTCATCCCTTTTCCACCTTTGGTTAGGAGCAGTTAAAGTTGTATTTTTTTTTTTCTTAAAGTTCACAATATTTGATTTGAACCAATTTCGACATTTACATCTAAGTGGAAATAATTCACTTTGCTTTTTAGTTACCTGGCTGTAAGTCAAGGTTTGTTCCCAGCCTAAGTGCATATACAATAACCCCCATTTATCTTTAAAATTACCATTTTCTGGTGTTCTTACCTGAAATAAACACAAAGAAAGAACTAAAATAACATGCCAATCAGCGCTGTGTTCTTGTTTACTGTTGGACAAGACTGGAACTATTGGATTATTCTGCAAACTCAGTCAGTGGCAGCGGTTTTGAATTTTTCATTACAAAACTGTTAGGGAAAGATTGTGGTTAATGAAGTAAATAAAACTTGTTAATTTTAGGTCTGTGACAGGACACAAACAACCTTAATTTGTGCATCATTACATTCAGTATTAGATACACAACTTCCTGCATTTCTACAGAACAGAAACGCTGGATGTAAATCACAAGCTGCTTGGTTATCTAGTTTGGATGCAATTCAGAAAACTGGGCTTATTTTTTCCCCCTTGTTTTCTATTGTCTAAAAATGACTACAAGAAACAAAATCTATTTTGCTTTGTGTTATTTGTCCATTCTGGTCTCAGTCTTGGGATTCCAACATGCAATTTCAGTTGTCATAGGTGTAAGTACCATTATTTGACAATACTGAAGGCCATACAAACATTCAAACAGCTGCTAACGCATAGCTCATGGAAACAGAACAGATTCAACTCCTGGATAAAGACAGTTGCAAGCAAACACAGGAATGTTTGCTTGCAACTAGTAGTTGCACACTTTATATGGACTCACTAGATGCTTTATTAGGTCTGTTGTTCGGTGCATTTAGGGTTGTAGACTGTTGAATTCAAGAGTTACCTAAGCTTTAAATGTACATTGGTTTTGAATATTTGATTAAAATGACTTTAGTGCTATTGCAAGAGGGTAATAATGGTTGGATTAGTTTGTAATTGCAGTATTGCTGTAAGAGTAGACCTAAGTGATGAACCAGTGTGATGACCCCCCCCCCAAAAAAAAATTAAAATAACTAAAAATCTGAAAGGCTGTTTGAACACTGATATCAAGACATCTTAGTCATAAAAACAGAATAATTTGCTGCATGCCTACTGTTACACATCACACGTAATTTGTATCATTTCATTAAATTTGTAACATCAATGACTCCTATCCTATTTGGAAACACTCCCATTCCTCCTGTGGGCTCCTGACAAATCTGAGTTTATTTTGTCTACTTGCATGTAATTTCTTATGGTGTAGGACTGCCATAGATACAGCATATCAGTATTGTAACTGATCAGTTGACATTTCTTGGTCATTCATGTCAATTTGACATATTGTGGAATTTATATTAAATTGTTACCAAAAGTCTCAACTTTATCATCATATTCCTGTCATTATGAGCTGAAGGTTTCTTAACAGCTCACTGTTGTTTCCCAGTTTTAGATCAGGAAATGTAAAACGAGCAACTAATTTTAGTTGAACCTCCCCCTTGGGGTGGGGTGGGGTTGAGGGTGACTGAAGGATCAAAGCACGCCCATGATTTGCTAATTTCTATAAACCAGCTGTCATTCTGTTTTCATGTCATCTGAGATGGCACACAAAGCAAAAGCTAAAAGGTGTGATAAAATATTTTGAAGTAATCCAGCTTATTAAAAACACAATTTCACAACCTTAAAGCTCCACTTCACACTAGATTTACAGAAGTGAAAACCTTCAGCTCGGTCAGTACCGGCTGAGGGTAAAATTGGTCAACCTGCAAGCCTTTAGTGTGGCAGACAACATTTGAGCACATATTAAGTCTGTCAGATCTGATGGCTGTGGGACCTCGTCAGCTCTTTCCCATTGATAGAAATCTTCACAATTACTGTGACATTTTGCTTGGGTAAATCAAGTGGCAGGTCTTTCAGGAATAGTGTTGTGTCAGCAGCTGTGTTGAGCATCCTGGGACCCTCATTCCCCTGATAGCATTCAACACCAGACGAGGGCTTTGACACCCACAGAATAGAATAAACAGCAATTTAGTTTGGAGTATACACCAGATACTCAGAGATTAGAGCAGAGGTTGATAGGAGCAGCCTTAGCAAACCGGGAAGAATAGCAAAATAAACATTTACTCTGTCCTCATGCTTCAGTCCTGATAGCTTTGATAGGAATTTTATTTTGTATTTGTCACTTTTCCAAACACAGATTGAGCGCTGTGACCACCAGTGAGGGCCATCACAAAACCAACAGGCCAAGCAAGATTCCGTGAGTTTTGTTTTGTTTTGTGTGTGTGTGTGTTTTTTTTTCTTCATATAAATAGACTGTTTTCTGTCAGACAACAATAGTTCTGCTCAAAAGAACTTGTAGTACTTCAGGCAGGCGCTTCCACTAGTACATTTCCCTCTATTTTGCAGTAGCCATCTGGAAAAAAGATGTTCCTTGTTTGCTTTTTTTTAAAAAAAACAAAAAACTCTTAAGCCAGCTTCTAAACCCTTGTGGAGCTTCTGTCACTCAGAGAGAAAGCTGTGTTGGAGACCCGCACATTTCCACTGTGCACATGCACATTCATTAGCAGCCCCTTCCCACATGAAGAGAGACTGTCATAGCTAAAGAAAGAGAAAACGATGGAGAAGAATATGCTGAAGAGACTGAAGAGAGCCGAAAAAAGAATAAAAAAAACGAACAAGACTGAGAGTTCCTCTTTCTTGTTCTCTTTTTTACTTTGTCTCACATAGTCAAAAAGTACCTCTGTGGATTCAAATCTACTTTCAAGTATAGAAACTGGGTCCATGCAGGTCAATTGTGACACATGATCCTGTGTGATTTCATTATGTGCATCCTGTCTCGATGCAGCTATAACAACTCAGAGGCAGGAGAGGTGGGGCAGACTGGGTTGATCATGGAGAGGCAGTCATGGTTTCTGACTTGGTCTAGATGAAAAGTCTGAGAGCTTCGAGTCGTCCGTCATCTTTCAGGATTCTCCTCACGCTTCAGTGACTCTGGGAAGGAAGTGCACCTCTGCACAGGAAGTTTCACACCACTCTATTTCCCAGGAGTCACTTGGCTCTTCAGTAGACTGTAGCAAACGCCTGACACATTGCGCTGATATAATGCTGCAAAATCTTCAGAGAAAAATGCTCAGTGAGGTCCAGCAAAGAAGCAACATTCACATGGGAAGTCCTGATGCTCTTCTTAATGCACCAGAGTTGAAATACATGTCAGTATTTATTGCTATTTACCTTATTTTATAAAAAGCATCTTTATTAAAATCAGAAAATACACTGTCCAATATCTTCATATGCTGTCAATGCAATAAAAATATGTTATAGAATATAAGAACAAAATACGCATATATTCCTATGCAAACACAATCGTTCATCTTAAATGCATCAAAATGTTAAAACTCCACTTGTCAGTATAAAGCAGCAAGATCTGTATTTTTTCAGTGCAGCTTTTCAAGTGAGACCAACCAGCCCATTCTCATTCCTGAGAGAAATGCACAAGGTGTCCTCCGGAGTTGTTGTTGCGATGCACTCGGTCAAGGCAATGTTCTCACTCCCAGCCAGTGTGTATGTTTGTTCAGGGCTACATCACATGGGCATGGCTTGACCCAAACCCCAGTCTCTTCCTAAACCTAAGCAATAGTCCTTGAACCTAGCCAAGCAGGAACTGACAGTTAAAGCACAAAGTGAATAAAAACTAAACTAATCAGTGAAAGTGTGGCAACAAAGCAAAGCTACCATGAGGAACTTAAACTCTGTGACTTAATGCTCCACCACTGGGGTCAGCAACAGATAAAAAGGAACTGACAGGTAATTAGCTTTGGTGGGGGTGAGGGTAGGGTGGGGGCATTTGAACCAAAAATAGTATCACAAGGAGTCAATTAGCAAAAACTATGCAAGCCACAAAACTTTAATTACTTACACAGACCTGCATAGGCCCATCTGCTCCTAATTTATCTGGGCAAATTTCAGTCTCCATCATCTGCTTAGCACCTGTATTGTAAGTTTCCTCAGTAATAACAGTACATCACTGCAGGTGGTTGTTACCGCCATGACCTATTGCCAGTATGGATGCTGTTCCAAACCACTTTTTCCATGTACATATTAATTGAATTTACCTGCCTTGTATCATAAGCAATACGGTACTGAACCAAGTAACTAGACATAACACA